>PVKC010040487.1:0-12316 GCA_004027635.1 Crocidura indochinensis | reverse complement strand
AAAAAAAAAAGAAAACTTTATTTAAAGATCATGATTTACACAATTTCTAATAATATATTTGTTTCTGCTACTCCATGTTCCCACATCAATCCTCCCACCAATGTAAAATCCCCTCCACTATTGTCCCTGAATTCTCACCCATTTCCAAACCTGCTCCTTTGGTAGGCACAAAATGATTTTATATTGCTTGTATAAGTGGTAATGAAATTAGTTTTAAATTATTTTACTTGGAAATGTTCAAAAGTTACTCCTGCCTCTGCACTCAGGAATTACTCCTGGAGATGGTCAGGAGGAAATTTGGGATGCCCGGGGCTGGAGCGATAGCATAGCGTCAGGGCATTTGCCTTACATGCTGCCAACCTGGACAGAGCCAGCTTCGTTCCCTGGCATCCCTATGATTCCCTGAACCTTCCAGGAGCAATTTTCCTTTTTTTGGGGCGAGGGCACACCTGGTGATGAAGAGAGATTACTCCTGGCTATGCACTCAGAAATTGCTCCTGTCTCGGGGGACCATATGGGGCGCCAAGGATCAAATTGTGGTCCATCCTAGGTCAGCCGCATGCAAGGCAAATGTCCTGCCACTGCACAGTGGTGCACAGTGCTCCAGCCCCAAGGAGCAATTTCTGAGCACAGAGCCAGGAGTAACCCCTGAGAGCCTTCGGGTGAGGTCCCCAAAAACAAAGTAAATAAATAAATAAGAAAGAAAAAATTATGAGATTCTGGATATTGAACCTGGGTTGGTCTTGTGCAAGGCAAATGTGTATTATCACTCCAGTCCCTAAAATGATACTTTTAAGAAAAAAAATGAAAAGTTATTTATTAGCCAAAGTATATTTGTTTTTGCTTTGTTTTGTTTTTTGTTTCTTGGGTTTTTGGGTCACACCCGGCAGTGCTCAGAGGTTATTTCTGGCTCCACGCTCCAGAAATCACTCCCAGTAGGCTCGGGGGACCATATGGGATGCCAGGATTCGAGTCACTGTCCTTCTGCATGCAAGGCAAATGCCCTAACTTCATGCTATCTCTCCAGCCCCACCAAACTATATTTGTAATTGACACTATGGTTCTATTGTCAGTGACTCAGTAGAGTGTGGATGTGAGAAGAAAAAGGTAGAAACACCCCCCCCAAAGAAAGAGTGTTTATACCTTTTTGCTCAACCCACCTTTGCCACCAGTTTTCCAGGAAATGCCGGTCTTGGTCAGAACTGGCATAGTTAGCTATGAGCACCTCCACATAAGGCCTACTTGTTCTGCATGACATAGAAGATAATCCTTGCCAAAGATTACTTGGAGAGCTGTGAGTTCAGACTAGGAGTGAGGAATTGTTCTTTACAGAAAGGGAAAGTAAGGGAACCATATGGGATGCCAAGCCAGGAGTGATTTGGGGGTGCATAGCCACGAGTGGCCCCTGAGCATCACCAGGTATGGCCCAAAATTAAAAAAAAAAAAAGTGTTTTATCTGGGGCTTGAGATAAAAGGTAGATCACTTGCATTGCACATGGCTGACCCAAGTTAGATCCCTAGCACCCCATATGGTCCCTAGAAACCCACTAGGTATAATCTCTGAGCACAGCTGGATATAACAAACTTTCTCACCCCCAAAGAAAGACTATCACTCCCAGCCCCCCACACCCCCCTCTTTTTTTTTTTTTTTTTTACCTCCTTGCAAATACTCTATAGTAGAGAACTTAGAGGTAGATTAAAGCCTAGAGTTTGTGCTACTTTGATAGACCTGAGCTAAAATAGTAACTTCTAACTGTTCATGTCAGCTGCTGGAAGAGAACCAGTCACTTCCAAACAACGATACAACCTAAGGGGAATTCAAGTAAGGATGCTATCTTTCCCATCTCCTGTAACTCCTGTGGGTGTGTGGGTGTGTGGGTGCAGAGGGTGAGGGTGAAGGGGAGGGAGGTGTTTTTAAGGTTGGTGAAGAGCCAAAACAGAAGCTGGAAAGTTCCTCTGCATTTTGAATAACTAGTTGGGCCAGATAACAAATGTTGTGAATTTCAAATATGAGTTCAAAGTCAGAAAGTTGAAAACTAACTGCCGGGCAGTTTATAATATTCAATTTGTGTTCAGGGACTAATTCCAAATTCAAACCAGATTCAGAAATTATGACCTCAGATTTTCCAGCGCTTCTACTGATTAGACTTGTTACAGATTAATCCGAGGTAGAATGAGTGTATTTAAAAAGAAAAAATCGGAGTTCACGAGACTACTTACAACTAAGAGAAATCTCCCTTTTTAATCTATTATGCCAATAAATGAGATTCACGCAGCAGAGCAGAACATTTTCTACCAAAAGGTGGAGTGGAAGGGTCGAAGCAAGTGGTAAGGGATTTGCCTTGCAGGTGGCTAACCTAGGATGGAATGTAGCTCAATTCCCCGGCGTCCCATATGGTCCCCCAAGCCAGGGGGCAATTTCTGAGTGCATAGCCAGGAGTAACCCCTGAGTGTCACTGGGTGTGATCCAAAAAAACCAACCAAACAAACAAACAAAAAAGGTGGAGTGGAGATGACTCAGCAACAGTCTGCATGCAGGACAGATCGCTCCATATTTAATGGTATGCTGAAACTAGAGGATGTTCCACATCAGCCTG
Source organism: Crocidura indochinensis (assembly GCA_004027635.1). Lineage (NCBI taxonomy): Eukaryota > Metazoa > Chordata > Mammalia > Eulipotyphla > Soricidae > Crocidura > Crocidura indochinensis. Next base: position 9,719 of record PVKC010040487.1, on the reverse strand, counting down.
ACATTGATGAAAGAAGCGCACAGAATCCAGAGTCTTTAAATATAAGAATCTGATACCAACAACAGCTAAAGTGTGAAAAAGTTTCACCGGTACCTTGAGAATAACTGGAGTTGGACAGACTGATATGCCTGGAACCCAGAATCGGTCTTATGCCAATAAACTTCTGGGGCGAGGCCTTTTTGTAATCAGGTCAAGGATTTTTTTTCGTTTTCCCCATTTTTCTGGACCTTTGCAAACAATGGCGATTGCCACTATCACACCTTTACTATATTTTTTTACTCTTATCCTTTAAGGAAAAAAAATACAACTTACTGAACTTAAAAACAAATCAATGTAGTAGAATGCCTGTCTTCAATACAGGCAGGGGATGGGAAGCGGGGAGGGAGTAATGTTACTCTGGTGAAGGGGGGTGTTCTGGTTATGACTGTAACCCAAATATTATCATGTTACTTAAATAAAAATATATTTAAAAAAAGGTGGAGTGGAGGGTTAGGGTTTTGCCTATGTGTATCTCAAAAGGTCTCAGTCCTTGGAGTTGAAAGATCATAAGAATATATATATAGTTTCGTAGGGTAATATAAGGGTGATAGTAAACTAGGAGACAAGAGCTGGGAGTTTCAAAATTAGCTTGAAGACTGTTTTGAAAACTTCATCAGTTAGCATGGAGGTAAGGCGTTTGCCTTTCATGCAAAAGGTCATCGGTTCGAATCCCGGTGCCCCATATGGTCCCCCGTGCCTGCCAGGAGCAATTTCTGAGCATGGAGCCAGGAGTAACCCCTGAGCACTGCTGGGTGTGACCCAAAATGAATAAAAGAGAGAAAACTTCATCAGTATGTATAGAGTATTGACTGCATGTCTGACTTCTCACCAAGCCATTCAGGGAACAATGGCCTCTACTAAGTCTCCTACAGGGTCAAGTAACTTATGAGCCTGGATGAGATGAGAAAGAGAAGATTTTGTCTTGATTTCCATTGCATGGCAACCAAATGTGTTGTGCTACTAAAGTGTATGTCTCCTGGTTAGCACTATAAGCTCCTGTGAGAACCCTACCACCACAATGACACAAAGAGAAGGGGGAAAAGAGAAGAGATTGTAAAGGGCTAACATGAGACTATATGAATGTAGGTCTTAATTATACAGTAGAGAATAGAATTGGCTTACAAAGACTTCTGACCAAACTATTGTCAGGTGTGCCAAGGTCATGATTGCAGGCCTTACCTGGCTTTGAACTTGGCATATGGCACAGGTGAAGCATATCTCAAGCTTGCTCCTTGCTTCCCTTCTGCAGAACCCACATGGCATGGGGGAAGGAAGAAGAAGCAGGACATTGCTTCTTGGCAATCCTTAAAAACAATCTTCATCTTCCTCTTGGGCATTGTAGGGATTTTCCCCTGAGCTGTGATGACCAATGCAAACAGATGATCATAAAGTATGCCCATAAATCTCTTGTTAATGCTCAGTTGCTAACTATAAGGACTTCTAGAGTCAACATTTTTTGTTTATGTTTTGGCCATATCAAGCAGTGCTCAAGGATCACTGCTAACTGTGCTTTAGGGACCCTATGTAACACTGGAGATCTAATTGGTGTTGGCAGCATGGAAGACATGGGACTTACCTCTATCATGCCTTCCCCAAGAATTAATTGACACCCTGCCAGTCAATTAGTCTATGTTTATCACTACAGAAAGGAAGTGCTGCAAGTCTTTGAGTCATTATGAAGAGAATGTATTCAAATCAATTGCGATGATAGCGTAAGGTCTTGTACTTCCCTTACACCCAAAGCTTAAAAAATGTTAGCTATTAGATGCCTTGAGAAATCAACTCTCAGCATACCTGTCTTGCCAAATCTCCTTTTGTCCCAGCTTCAAATTTCACAGCTTCCTCAGCTGTGCCTAAAAAGGAAAATCCACTTCTTGGAGCTGTTACAATAAAAACTATTGTCAGCCTGTAAAGTGAGAACAGAGCCTTGCCTTAAGTTATTGCACTACTAGGATTTATTACACATCAGTGTAATAATAACAACACTGTGTCTTGCTACCTGGTGTTCTCCTTTGCCCTAGCAGGAGTGAGATGGAGACAGCTTCGAGCTTTACAGATTTCCTTCCTGTGTGGTACTAAGCACTGATGTCCACATCTTGGCTCAGTGCCCCCAGATAAGGTGGTCCTACTGTGTCATGTGGGCCCACAAAATGAGAGATGCAGAGCTCAGGTGAAGAGATGTGGAATTATTTACTTATTTGTTTTGATTTGGGGGATCACATTCAATAGTGCTCAGGGTTAACTCCTGGCTTTGTGCTCAGGGATCATTCTTGAAAGGTTCAGGGAACTATATGGGGTGTTGGGGCTCGAACCCTGTCAACCACATACAAGATAGGCACCTTACCTGCTGTAGTTGAGGTGTGATATTTGGTTAGGAAAACAAGTGCAAGTCAAGGCTCTGAACTTGCTTCTCTAGTTGCTGAATACCAGGCGACATGCCTTAACTCTCACCATCTCAAAAACTATTCTACTTGAAACTCGGGTAACACAGCTCAAAACTCACAGAGATGAGGACATTCTATGCAGGTATTTTGCCTGCTATTAGGGCAGCACTATTGCCTCCAAGAATTGGGGACCATCAGGATTAAGTCTATTCAAGGTGACTTTCTGAGAAACAGAAAATTGCAAGGATGAAAGACAGCCACCTCCAAATCAATGGTCTCTGGGGGGTGGAGCCAGCCTTTTTTGGGCTGCTCCTGTGTCTTCATCAAGGTTTTTCTAGCTGTGGGAGGTCCAATCCATTTGGCTGTTTGCAGGAAACCTCTGAGAGGCACCCAGATCCAAGCTTGCTTGGGGTGACAAGTGAATCTTCACAGAGGACAGTGTTCATCAGGGGTGCCCTCCTGCTGCTGCACTCACTCTGAAAGCCTCTCATTAGGTTTCTAATTTGTAAGATAATGGGGATTATTTTGATTTTTCTCTCAACTGACAACACTTTTTTATCTGCCACCCTCCACCTCACCACCCCAGCTGTTCTGCCTGGACCAATTGTCATCTGAGCAAAGGGAAGCCAGGGCTCAGGAGATTGCAGACATGACCTTGGAAATGCACTATCTAATCTGGTTGCCTACTTGTTTTTATTTTTCTGCAAAGTTTTGCCTGTAACAGCATTGGGGACACTGGCTATCTTGGTGACTACTTTTCACTCACTTCCCTCATCCCCACTCCACAATCTTTAGAGAAAAAAAATCTTTCACAGGTCTTTAATGGAATAATCCATTAAGTTTATTACTATTATTTTTTAATTTTTTTGGTGGTGTTTGGGTCACATCTGGCAGCGCTCAAGAAGTTACTCCTGGTTCTATGCTCAGAAATCGCTCCTGGCAGGCTCAGGGGACCATATGAGATGCCAGGATTCGAAACCACCGTCCTTCTGCATGCAAGGCAAATAAATGCCTTACCTCCATGCTATCTCTGGCTCCAATCCATTAGGTTTAAGCCCTGGTGGGAATCGGGGTACTGGGATCTCTCTGAGTCTCTCCACTTCATTTTATAAACATTAAGAATGCTTGGGGCCAGAGTTATGGTGCAGTGGAGAAGGGTGTTTGTCTTGCACTGCCTACCCAGGTTCAATTCAAAACGAATTGAAATTTAGCATTCTATGCAGTTGCTCCAGCACCTCTGGGAATGATTCAGAAATGCAGAGACAGGAGTATTCATTCCCTGATCACCTCAAGGTGTGACTTCAAAACAAACCAAAACAAAACAAAATCCAAAACACTGAGAATGTTCTAGTCAGCTCAGAGTTCATCACCTAGTTTTCCTCGCAAATATCTATCCTTTAAGGAAGTCCAGAGGCCAAAATGATTTGGAAAATTACGTGTAGCTTACCAACCCTCAGAGGAATCAAATGACCTCAATAAATATTTTCTTAGATCATTAGGCTCTGGGGATTCAGAAATGGAAATATCTCCCAGTCTTCTGCCAAAGCTTTGGTTTTCTTCTTTATAAACAAACACAAGTATGTTTGTTTTTGCTTTGTTAAGTGGAAGTCAGTAGGGTAAGTCAGCCCTTGGGGACTTTCAGCTTGCCAAAATAAGGGAAAACCACAAAAGGAACAAATCACTATTCTTGGAGACCAACTGTACCCTCTATGCAGACCCTGGTCTGCATTAAAATGTTCCCACCTCTTCTGTTGGCTGTAGTGATAAAGATCTTGGAGAAGATACCAGATCTTGGAAATCATATTAGTTCTGGGGTCATGAAGTGCTGGCAAGCAAAACCATGTCATTCATCGGTCTAAGGTTTTGTGGATTATTATCGCTACTAATTTGAACTTCTGCCAGTAAGTTTTCATCTCAAGTTCTGAAACAACCCACAGTCAGAAAATAAGAATCAGAGGTTGGTGAGTCTCAGAAATAAAGATAAACAGTCCTAGGTGTGTTTATAGAGGCTGTGGGAGCAATGCCTCAAGGGATACCACTCATCATTTTGGGTGAAGGATACAAGACTGTCTTAACCAAACACTTAGTTGGGGGTACATTTCTAAGACAAGAGATGGTTAGTTAGGAGTTGACCCCAAATGAGAAATAAGGAAAAGAGCATAAAGATGGCACATGATGAAGTTAAAAAAAAAAAAAAAGGAAATAGGTAGAAACTGTAATACTGGAAGCAAATAAAAAATGTAAAATGGGGATTGAAGAGGGCTCAGTAGGCTCGTGCTATGCGTAAATGAAAGCCTGGATTCAACCCACTGCCCGGCCTGGTTCCTGAATTGCTGCCAGAAGCAAGCCTAGAGCACAGCGCTGGGAGTGGCCCCTGAACATTTTTGGGTGTGCTTCTCCAAAAGATAAAATTATGTGAGAAGTATGGAAGAACATCTTTTCATTTATTTTGGTGAGAATAATGATTTTTTTTTGGTTGTCCTTTTCTTTTCTTTTAGTTTAGTTTAGTTTTTGGGTCACACCTGGCAGAACTCAGGGGTTACTCCTGGCTCTATGCTCAGAAATCGCTCCTGGCAGGCTCGGGGCACCATATGGGATGCCAGGATTCGAACCACCGTCCTTCTGCATGCAAGGTAAACGCCTTACCTTCATGTTATCTCTCCAGCCCCTTGCTGTTCTTTTGTTTTACAGTGCTGGGTATAGAACACAAGTCTCACACATGCCAAGCACATGCTTTGCCATTAAACTTTGCCACTTACCTGTCACTAGCCTCTATATTATTTAATGTTTTTTCATTCTTTGGGGTTCATCTTTTGTCTTTCTTTGGCGGGGGTCACTCAGCAGTGTTCAGAGCTTACTCCTGGGTCTGCACTCAGGGACCACTCCTGGCAGACTTGGGGGACTTTAAGGGGTGCCGGGGAACAAACCTTGGTTGGCCAATAGCAAGGCAAAAGCACATGTTGTTCTGATCTTGTTTTGTTTTTATTTTTGGGTCACATCCAGCAATGCTCAGGGGTTACTCCTGGATTTATGCTCAGAAATTGCTCCTGGCAGGCACAGGGGACCATATGGGATGCCGGGATTTGAATCACCATCCTTCTGCATGAAAGGCAAACGTCTTACCTCCATGTTATTTCTCCGGCCCCTGTTTCTCTGATCTTGTGGGTTTCATCTTTTTAAAATAAGTTTGTTTTGGGAACCACACCTTGTAGTGCTCAGGATTTACATCTTATTTTGTGTTCAGAGATTATCCCTGGTGATGTACAAGGGACCAATGGGATATTAGGGACCAAATAAGTGTCTGTCACACACAACACAGACACCCTAACCATCGTCTTATCTTTCTGATCCCTGTTTCTTTATTATTATTATTTTTTAAATTATTGATTGATTAGTTTTTTGGGTCACACCCAGAGGCAATCAGGGGTCACTCCTGGCTCTGCACTCAGAAATAGCCCCTGGCAGGCTGGGGGCCTATATGGGATGCCTGGAATCAAAGCAAGTCCCTTGCCGCATTCAAGGCAAACACCTGACCACTGTGGTATCTTTCAGGCCCTTGATCCTTGTTTCTATGGTAGAAGTTCAACTGTGGACACCCTGATTGTAATCATATTGTAATCAAATGGATTACAGTCTTCACCAAGATAATTCTTCCTGACAAAAGCATAGTGATGAAAAGGTGAAAAGGAACAAAGGCTCTAGTCATGAAAGGCAGGATTTCCAAGGCTGGCTGTAGCACTGGGGGTATGCAAGATTGCCCACAGCAGACAGCATGAAGAAACTTGGCTTTTGAATCCCTGATACTGTCTGATATGGCAGCTGTACAATAGAGCTCCAGTTCATTTGCTGCCTTCATCAGTCCGTAGGTGCTGACTCTGCTGATAGAACCTTCACCTCAGCCACAGGGCCCCTACCCACTTCCTCTTCACTCATCTGAGAGGCCAAGGCCCAACCCAGCCTGCCTTGCGTCTCTTATATTATAGATGTAAGTTGGCAGGTTGCAAAGGATTTTTATGCTTTTTTCAGTTGTTCTTTGGAGCCTGGGGTATAGAAGCCAAGAATATGGGGTCCAAACTCACATGTGCATTTCCAGAGGAACCCTGAAAATACACACAAAGGGTGGAGAATATGGCTCCTCAGTAAGAAGAGCACTTGCCTTGTGTGTGAGGCTCCAACTTCAATTCCCAGACAGAAGCAAACACACATTTTTCAAGGCGAGTCTTTAGCAGGGCCTCATAGAGACTCAAATCTGTACATTAAAAAAAAAATTGGGGGTGGGGCCCAGGAGATAGCATGGATGTAAGGCGTTTGCCTTTCATGCAAAAGGTCATCGGTTCGAATCCCGGTGCCCCATATGGTCCCCCGTGCCTGCCAGGAGCAATTTCTGAGCATGGAGCCAGGAGTAACCCCTGAGCACTGCCGGGTGTGACCCAAAAACCAAAAAAAAAAAAAAAAAGTTGGGGGACTGGAGAGTTAGCATGGAGGTAAGGCATTTGCCTTTAATGCAGAAGGTCATTGGTTCGAATCACAGCATCCCATATGGTACCCCTAGCCTTCCAGGAGCGATTTCTGAGCATAGAGCCAGGAGTAACCTGAGTGCTGCCGGGTGTGACCCCCTCACCAAAAAAAAAAGTGGTGTTATATGGGGCCAGAGATATAGCATGGAGGTAAGGCGTTTGCCTTTCATGCAGAAGGTCATTGGTTTGAATCCTGTCCTCCCATTTGGTCCCCCTGAACCTGCCAGGAGCGTATTCTGAGCGTGGAGCCAGGAATAACCCCTGAGCACTGCCGGTGTGACCCAAACATTAAAAAACCAAAAACCAAGAAAAAAAAAGTGGTGTTATAAAGAAAAGGAAGGATAGGGCCGGAGTAGTATCACAGTAGTAGGACAGACAGAGGTTTGATCCCTGGCATCCCATATGGTCCCCCGAGCCAGGAACAATTTCTCAGCACAGAGCCAGGAGTAACCCCTGAGCATCATCACCTGGTGTGGCCCAAAAACCAAAAAAAAAAAAAAAAGAGTAAGAAGGAATGGGACCAAAGAGTTAGATAAGTAAGGCACTTGCTTGGCACATGGTTGTGGTTGACCCAGGTTTGTCCCCAGCATGGAGTTTGGGTCCTTGAGCACAGGAATGAGTGCAGAGCCAAGAGTAAACACTGAGCACATTTGAGTATTACTGAAAAAAAAGAGAAAGAACAACAACAACAAAAATGAAACCATCATAAAACTTTCCCTGGGTTCTATTCCTTTGGAAGACAGGTATGAAGAAGAATGCAAAAGATAGCGAAACTCAAATTTTTATTTATTTGGTTTTGGGGTTAAATCTTGTGGGGGAGGACATGGTATTTTCTGCCATATTTTGGTTGGATGAAACCTGTGACTCCGGCCTGCCTGTAAAGCGTGACCTCCAATACGAATGTTTCTGCCCCAAATTTGGAAGGAGAGGCAAGCAAAGTCTTTGACACAGAGGGAAAAAAAATGGTTACCTATAATGTTTTTTTTATTTTGACAAAAATCAAAGTTCAGTTTACAAGCCCAGAGAACATTCTGTCAAATCTTTACTGCCCCACAACTAACACCCTACCGCTTGCCTCAGCTCTGCCTAATTTGAGCACCTTTCATCTCAGAGAACATGGTAAATACCAATTAATTTTCACAGCGTTCTGAAGTTGGTCGAGCCATTCAAGCTTCTGGAGATGACAGGTTGAGAAGTAAGTAGCAATTTTCCTTTGTTGTCCTCATCCTGCCCACATGCTGGGAAACTGAGGCAGGGCTTCAAGGTTCTGGATCAAATATCTTGGTGTTCCAGGAACCCAGCTTGAAACAAGCCTGTGAACTCTGGCAAGTGGCTGTTTGACATGCAAGGGTGCTTTCCAGTGTCAGCACTTGTGTGTGTCAGCAGCTTAGATGAAACCAGTGCAAGGGGCCCCAGGTTGTGAGCGGCTGCTGAGTCGCTGAAATGTTCTGTGAAAATGGAGAGACGAGGAGCAGGTGGGGTGCAGCGTAGAGTCCGGTGGCTTGCCTGGCTCTAATAAAGGAGGGGAAGTTGTTCTGTGATCTTTAAACCTGCAATGAAGGGCCAAAGCAATAGCACAGCGGTAAGACGTTTGCCTTGCATGCAGCTGACCCAAGAAGAATCTGGGTTCGATCCCCAGTGTCCCATATAGTCCCCCAAGCCAGGAGCAATTTCTGAGCACATAACCAGGAGTTACCCCTAAAAGTCACCGGATGTGGCAACCCAACACACACACACACACACACACACACACACACACACACACACACACACACACACACACACACACTGCAATAATAGAGGACTGTCCTAGAGACAGCTTTGTCCTTAGAACTCTGATAAGAGGCTGGAGGCTGGTAGAACTTGTGCCACTTCTTCCTCTCATAATGATGCTTTACAGGACTTGTGGCCTGCTCTGACCCTTGTCTCCCTTGGCTTGCATCCTGGGTTTTGCAGGCATTTGATAACTTTGGAAAGGGACTTTACTGGGGTAGACTTTATTTTTAGGGGCTTATTTGTTTTCAACTTCAATAAAGATACTTATTTTCAGATTCATTCAGGTGGTCTTAGAATAATTAGATAATTTGGGGTCAACTGGACCTTTTTTTTTCAGGACTAAAAGACAAAGGATAATATTCATTAAGTTAAAAAGTTAGGTCACAGGGGAGCCGGGCGGTGGTGCTGGAGGTAAGGTGCCTGCCTTGCCTGCGCTAGCCTAGGACGGACCGAGGTTCAATCCCCCGGTTTCCCATATGGTCCCCCAAGCCAGGAACGACTTCTGAGCGCATAGCCAGGAGTAACCCCTGAGCGTCACCGGGTGTGGCCCAAAAACAAAAACAAAAACAAACAAAAAAAAAAGTTAGGTCAGGGGCTGGAGAGATAGCATGGAGGTAGGGCATTTGCAGTGCATGCAGAAAGATGGTGGTTCGATTCCTGGCATCCCACGTGGTTCCCCGAGCCTGTCAGGAGCGATATCTGAGCATAGATCCAGGAGTAACCCCTGAGTGCTGTCGGGTGTGACCCAAAAACGAAAGCAAACAAACAAACAAACAAAAAAGAGGCCAATGTGTGCTTCTTTCTGGTCTCAAAAACAAAAACAAAGTAAATGAGAGAAATAATCTAACTCTATGTCTTAGCAAGCAAGGAGAAAGAGATCTGACTTTAGATTTGCCTCTTCACACAGATAATTTGATTTTATGCTCCATCACAGGATTTTATTCTGTTGGTATTGTGTCCATTTTTTTTTATTTTATTTACTTTTGGCTTTGGGGTCACACCT
>PVKC010040486.1:0-12324 GCA_004027635.1 Crocidura indochinensis | reverse complement strand
TTTCCTTTCTTTTTTTTTTATTTCGCTTATTACTACTTTATCTTTCTCTTCTCTTATCTAGTTTTAGTAGACTTCCTTATCTTGGTGTAGATATTTAAGTAGTTGTTCACATTTTTATTCATATATTTACATTTTTTGTCTTCTTTTCTCTTCTTCCTTTTCGCACTCTGTCATGTTTTTTATCTCAAGACCATGGCAATTATGTGGTGCATATCTATATTGCTGCAGTACTCACTGGATATCTTATTTGATATGTCTTTGTGAAATGTTGTGGTGATTCACCTTCTTTTTTCCCTTTTGTCTCTCAAACCAAGGATGAGAGTCTCTAGAAGGACTCTGTCCATTGTTGGCGTAGTTAATTTTCCCCCCACCCTATTAACTTACTCTTCCCCCAAAAAAACCACATAACTCTTAACTATCTAGTCTTGCTTCCCAATTAGAGGGAGAAATAATGGACCAAAGACCAAACAGCTATAAGATCACTAAGTAATAAATTATACACAGAGGGGATCACTCAATCTAGAAGCCCCTGGGGAGAGAGTGGAGGATAGGGGAGGCAGGGAGGAAATGGAGGTGGAGGGAGGACAACTCGGTGATGGGAATTCCCTTGATTCAATGTTTACTTGTACCTGGAACATTACTGTGAACGATATGTTACCCACTATGATTAAAAGAAAAAAATACACAAAAATATTCATAACATATTTGTGCTTCACTATTATCAGACTTGATAGGAGCTGGAAGATCCCTTCTTTTTATTTCCTGTATTTATTATAAACATATTCTTCCAAATAGTAATGGTGCTATAGGAAACTTCCTTTTAAATATAGCTAATAAATGCTCACAAAATAAGACATGAGAAGACTATCTTCATATCATCTGTGTAAGAAAAGATAATAATGAAGATTCCATGATACCTGATGACTTCACTGCACTTGAGGCTAACTGAATTCATGAGAGAAACAACAAAAGAGTGTGCAACAGCATTTTGACCCACCTTTATATTCTTAGCAATCAGAATGAGGCCCAGAGAGATAGTACAGGAATTAAGGTATTGTCTATGCACATAGGCAATCCCAGTTCAATCCTTGACAACACAGAAAATTCCCTGAGTACCTCCCGGAGTACTGCCAGAGCATAGAGTCAACAGTAATCCCTGAGCACTTCCATATGTAGCTCCATAACTGAAAAAGTGAAAGAAAATGAAGTTATCAAACTACTAGCAGTTTATTGATTATCAAGAAACTCAAATTCTCTAAGATAATATGAGGTGAAAGAGTATTGACTTTGGTCAATGTGTTCCTGCTGGCAGAATGCTAACTTTGACACTTTTCATCTGCAAACATTTGAAGAGTTGAGCAAAATTCAATGCCAATGAATCATCTCAGGCCCCCGAAAATGGATGCTAAGTTTTCAGTAGTAATAAGGAATCACACAAACCTGGAGAAATAGTATTATAAAGTTCAAGTCTCAACACATAGCTGATAAAAGTGTTTAGACTCTTATTCTATCTGCTATCAGTAAGAAAACGTTTATTGTTTTGTTTTGTTTAGTTTTTCCTGATGGAAGATAATGTTGACTACTCTTTAAAAAAAAAAAAAAACTTTCCCCCACCATTGGAGCCCGACGGGTGATTCAGAGCTTTAAGCCTTGCCGGTGTTAGTCTAGGACGGACCATGGTTTGATCCCCAAAGCCCCATATGGTCTCCCAAGCCAAGAGCGATTTCTGAGCGCATTGCAAAGAGTAACCTCTGAGCGTCAGTGGGTGTGGCCCCCAAAAACAAACAAACAAAGACACTTTGCCCCACTATAGTTTATGTAATTACAATAGTAGTAAAATTTATTTGTAGTATCGATATATAGAGCAAAAATGCCCTACTACCAACAAATGTCCAAAATGCCCCCATTACTCTTCCTATGTCACCTCTAGCTTGATCTTTTACATCCTCTCCTTCCACTATTGCTAGGCAACTTGTTTCGCAATCCAAGGACTTTTCCTTAGGTATAATTAAGTATACAAACAGGAGAGTGTGGAAAATCATCAAAATAAAAATAGGCAATAGAAGTGCATCTAGGAATTTTAATTATTTGAATTAGAAAACGAGTTCTTTTTTGGTTTTGGTAATTAAAGTGCTCTTGAAAATGCAGAATATTATTATTATATAGTATATATATAGTATAATATAATATATTATACTAGCAAAAAGTATCAAAATCAATTAGGGTTGTATTTTACAGAAAAGATTAACTAATCATGGCAGTACTCAAACTATATGATTTATGATCTTAAAAAAATCTATGAGTGCTAATTGGGTACAATGAAAAGAAAAATGCAAGATTGTTCAGAATAAAACATCTAAACTAAGACACAAAGAAAAACACAACAGATAAATAGCCTATATGTAAATTATATTTAGTGTATTTAACAGAGCGAAAAAATAGAAATAATATTCAGTGAATTAGTAGCAATTTTTAATAAGGAAAAATATAAAATTTCAGATTAAAGATACACCATAAATTATACAAAGGATAAATTAAATTAAAACAATGTCAACCTTAACATATTGCACTCAAATTTTAGCAAAATAGATAAAAATCTTATATACAAAGTAAATATGACTTATTTTCAAATGAATAAGACTGGTAGATGATTCCTTAATGAAAATAGAATATAGAAGGAAAATAAAAGCAGTGCTTTAAAAATATTGAAATGAGATAGTAACATTTTGAAGTTTGAGAAAAGTTATTAAGAAAAATTTTTATTTTTCACTATTTTAAAATCATATGCACACCAAATATTTAAAAAAAGTATCTAGGTGCCCTCACTAATTCCTTTAAGAGTACACAAAATGAAATTCATATAAAAAAAGTTGACTTTAGACTCCAAAAATCTAAATAAGATCACAGATCATAAAGTAGAACACAAATATTGAGGTTTAAAAAACATGAATGCGGGGCCTGGGAGACAGCATGGAGGTAAGGCGTTTGCCTTTCATGCAAAAGGTCATCGGTTCGAATCCCAGTGCCCCATATGGTCCCCCGTGCCTGCCAGGAGCAATTTCTGAGCATGGAGCCAGGAGTAACCCCTGAGCACTGCCGGGTGTGATTCAAAAACCAAAAAAAAAAAGACAAAAAAACAAAAAACAAAAAAAACATGAATGCTCCTTTAGCACTAAAGAAAACTACAAATATAGATGGTGTACTTTTTTTTAAAGATAAAGCAAATGTGATATACTTACAAACAAGTAAGTTGTAATAATGTATTCTGACTGTTTCAGAGAAAGTGAACCTTTGTGAGTACAAATAATACATATTATTATATGCGTGTGTGTGTGTGTATATATATATATATATATATATATATATATATATATATATCATTACAACTCCCAACTCCAAATCTTACTTTTCACTGTATGTGTACTATATGACAGCAGGTATAATATTTCAAAGATTGCTCTCCAACTTCTTCAGCTAGCTTTTGTTTAAAGGTGGGAAGAGGAAGAGTCTTTTTTTTCTTTTATTTTTGAGGGCAGGAGTCTTTTCCAGCTTGTTAAATTGTGCACCTCGATGTTAGGTGGCTCACTATCATTGCATATCTGAGCATGAGCTCTGTGGAGCCACTTCTTCTAGCTTTTTGAATTCACTAAATAAGACCTCCACTTCTATAACACCACCAGAGATATGCATATTTTCTTATTTATTTTCACAAAATTACCTTTCTAACCCAGTAAAATAGAACAATACTTTATGCACAATTTAAATAAAATTTATGTGTGTATAGTACAGTCACTTCTAGCCTAATTCATCTTTCTCCTAAGTTCTCTCTCCACTTCTTCATAACCTCAGTTTTGTAGTCAAAGTCCAAGGACTGATTCTTTTCAGATTGACTTTTCTCTATCTAACATAAATGTGTGAGATCATCCTTTTTGTATTCTTTTTTTTTCCTTTTTATTTCTTTTAGGGACTCCACCTGGCAGTGCTCTGGTCTTCTTCCTAGCTTTGTGCACAAGGACCACACATGATGATGCTCAGAAAACAGCTGTGGTGCTGGAAAACAAATTCATCAGCCCCATCAAAGATAGTGAACATCCTGCTATACTATTTGTGCTTATCCTGCTAATTTATTTTACTACCTAGCATACTTTGCATTGGATATAACGTTCTATCCAAGTTTCACTGAGCTGTAAGATTTCACCTTTCTTGTAACTGAATTCCATTATTTTATACATACATATAGCTTGCAATCCATTCATTTTATGGACTTTAGGATTATTTTATCTTTGATATTATGCTTGGCAAAGTAATAAATATACATGTGCATATTTTTCAAGCTAATGTTTATATATTATTGGAATAGATTTCAGGAAGTGAAATCACTGAGTTATACAGAAACATTTTATTATTCTTTTGAGCAGTCTCTGTACACTGCTTTCAACAAAGACTGAACCAGACATTTACACCAATAGTAAATAAGGGCTTCTTTCTCACTACATTCACTTCTCTTGATCCATCAGTTTTCTGGGTACAGGATTTTATTTATTTAAACTATTTCTGCTTTGTTTTTCCCCATAATTTCTTCCACATATATCTTTAAAGAAAAACGGGTTACTAGGATTCAAGTTGACTTGGTTTTCTACGAAGACTTACACCAAACCTTGCAACAAATGTCAGAAAACATAGAATAAAATATTTTCTCTTTATATTACTATTTTAACATTCTTTTTTTTTTTTGGAGGGGGTCACACCCAGCAGCGCTCTCAGGGGTTACTCCAGGCTCTACACTCAGAAATCCCTGGCAGGCTCGGGGGACCATATAGAATGCTGGGATTCAAAACCACTGTCCTTCCACGTGCAAGGCAAATGTCCTACCTCCATGCTATCTCTCCGGACCCCTATTCTAAAATTCTGAATTTAACTGGGGACAAGGGGTGACTTCAAGGGTCTATAAAGAAACAATATATAAAAATGAAAAATTCCACATTGATTCATACTTTATGAAATAAATCATTCATGCATGATATTGACTCAAACTTTATAAAAATAACACTACTTATATCAACTTTTCAATGTGATAATATAGTAAATGATATTGTGCATGGCATTATCAGTTTACATGACTGTTTCTATATTGTATAATGGTATACCATGAAATTTAATATATACCAATATGATAAATAAATATTTGTCTCCACTTATCTATCCATATGTGGTAAACTCATAAATGAACATTTCTAGAAACTATTTTGAAAATCCCTCCAAAAAATCTAAGTTAAGAAATTTAATTAAATTATAATACTAGTTTTCTATTTTCTATTTTCTGCCTGTAAAGGATAAGAATATAAATATGCTATTGACTGAAGAGTAACTAAATAATCAGGTATTTTATATGAATCTTGTACAAATATTAATTATATATAGAAAGAGATTAATAGAACTAACCTTATTTTTGCAGTTTTTATTACTTCTGTGGTTTCTTTTTCTTTTAATTTTGAATGATTTTTATAGTCCTTGTTGCCACACAAACTCTATTTTACATTTTTTTCTCCTGGGAACTTTTCTGTCAGTCTTACAGCAACCCAGTAAACTGGCAAAAGTAAAAGAAAACTGTAACAAATATTAAAAGTTTTAAAGGATTATACTAAACAGTTCTAGGAAAGACCTCTAAAATTGCATGAGATGACACTAAATATAATGAAGTCCCCAAAGCAAATAGAATGGTTATATATAAACACAGTCATAACCTCTCCTCTTACAAGTGAGTTGCATTGTGGTGTTGAAGAACTCTAGGATGAACCGAATGTGGAACACATAGGTTATCTTAAAGACATTAATGAATTCTCTAGTGGTACAGAACACCTTCAGCTTCTGTGCTCTGAACTGCAGGGCAGAGATGATAGCATTTGCCTGCCAGTGCTTTTCTGAGATGGTCCCTCAAAGTGTTACTCAGGTACCTATTGCCCCTGAGCTTTCAAGGAAGACAACTGACAGCTTCTAAAAGTCCCAGTCCTAACAAGCTCTGGGAAGCTGCTTTAAACAAAACTCAGAGACACAGACACAAAATAGCCTCAGAAGTGAGTTCTGAATGTGTTGTTTTAAAACAAAAAAAAAGAAAAACACACAGGCTTAGCAGAAGGGAAGGCATAAGATGGCTGAATAGTTTTGTAATGAGTTATTTCTACAGTACATGGGTCTAACACCTACAAGTTTAAGACCCTTACAACAGAGAAAAACACACAGACAATTCAGTTAAAGTTGATACTTAAATGGTAGCAAATACAAATATAAATAAGATTTGCCTTTTTCTGTTCAATCTGTCATTTACCTGTATACTTCAAAAGCATTGCATTATAATTCACCTATTAAGAAAAGGGTCAAAGACCTAATCAAATCTGGCAGTTCAAATATCTCTATATTATAGTGTGTGTGTGTGTGTGTGTGTGTGTGTGTGTGTGTGTGTGTGTGTGTGTTGGCTTTGGGGCCACACCTAATGGTGTTCAGGGGTCACTCCTAGTTCTTCACTCAGAACTTGCTCCTGGCAAGCTCAGGGAACCATATGGGATACTAGCAATAGAACCAAGATCTTTTCCAGGTCGGCTGTGTGCAAGGCAAACACTCTAACACTGTGCTATCTCTTAAAGATAAGAGCCAAATAACTGCTCTGTAAAAGCTGTAAATAAAGCACCAAGGTTTAGACTTATGAATTTATACTCATGAAGTTACTAGATGAGATGAGGATCTCCATTTTTAGCTTTATTATGTTGAAAATGAGAAATATAAATGAGTATATGTATATAAATATACTTTAAAACAATATTTTATATAAAAGCAAATATATAAACATTTTCCAGTATGTTACTGGCCTTCAAAACAAGAGACTATATTGGGGACGGAGTGATAGCACTGTAGTAGAGCACTTTTCTTGCTTGTGGCTGACCCAGGCCGAATCTGAGTTCAATCCTCGGCATCCCAAGCCAAGAATGCAGAAACAGAAATAACACTGAGTGTCATTGGGTGTGGCCCAAAAAGCAACCTCCTTCAAAAAAAAATCCAAGAGACTATCTTAATTCTTTTTTATCCTATAACATACATACACACTAATTTAGTTTGTGATTTCAAAATAATTAATGACTATAGTTCTTTTTTTGATATTGAAGTAACAACAGAAATTAACAATAAAAGTACAAAATAAAATTACTTTATAAAATCCAATGCCTTCATCTCTTTTGAGACCTGCACATTATTCCATTGTGTATATGTACTACAGTTTCTTTAGCCATTCATCTATTGAAGAACATCTTGGTTGTTTCCAGATTCTAGCTATTGTAAATAGTGCTGCAATGAATATAGGTATGCAGAAGGCATTTTTTCAATGTTTTGCTTTTGTTTTTGTTTGTCTCTGTTTTGGGGAAACACCTGGTGGTGCTCAGGGACTATTCTTGGCTCTGCACTCAGAAATTACTCCTGGCAGGCTTAGGACAATATGGGATGCCTGAGATTGAACCAGGGGTCATCCTAGGTCATCTACCTGCAAGACAAACTCCTTACTGCTGTGCTATCACTCTTGTCCTTGTATTTTGTGTGTGTGTGTGTGTGTGTGTGTGTGTGTGTATGTGTTCTTCAGGCATATCCCTAGGAGTAGAATAGCTAGATCATATGGTAGCTCAATTTACAGTTTTTTGAAGAATCTCTATGTTTTCCATAAAGGCTGGACTAGACTGCAGTCACACTCAGTGGAACTCAAGGGTTACTCCTGGCTCTGCAGTCAGAACTCACTTCTGGCAGGCTCAAGAGGCTGGAAATTGAACCAGGGTCTGTCCTGTGTTTTCTGAGTACAAGGCAAACACCCTATCGCCGTGCTATCTATCCTGCTCCTGATGTGGAGCATTATTTCATGGTCATTTGTATTTCTTCATTGAGGAAGTGCCTGTTCGTTTCTTCTCCCCATTTTTTGATGGGGTCATTTCTTTTTCTTGTTAAGTTCTGACACTACCTTGAATATCTTATATGTTAGCACTTTATCTGATAGTTATTGGGTCAATAGCTTCTCCCATTCTGTGCATGGCTTTTTTATCCTAGTCATTATTTCCTTTGAGATGCAGAAGCTTCTCAACTTAGTCCCATCTGTTTATCAATATTTCCACTTGTTTGGAGAGTGCAGTTTCCTCCTTGAAATGCCATTAGTCTCAATGTCACTGAGTGTCTTTCCTTCTTGTTGTTCTATATACCTTTCTTTTTGAGTCTGATATCAAGACTTTTAATACATTTGGATTTGACATTTTTGCATGTTATTATATGGAGGTTCAGTTTTTTTGCTTGTGGTTGACCAGTTGTCGCATCACTTGTTGAAGGGGCTTTCCTTGCTACATTTTGCATTTCTTGCCCCTTTATCAAAGATTAATTGATTGTATGTCTGGGAAACATCCTCTGAAAACTCAAGTCTATTCCATTGGTATGAGGGTTTGTCTTTATTCCAGTATCATGCAGTTTTAATGGTTATTGCTTTGTGATACAATTTAAAGTTAAGAAAAGTGATGCCTCCCTTTTCTAAGGGTTGCTCTAGATATTTATGGGTGTTTATTGTTCCAAATAAATTTCCGAAGTGTTCAATTCACTTCTTTGAAGAATGTCATGGGTATCCTTAGAGTAAGTGCATTAAATCTGTAAAATTCTTTGGGGAGTGTTGCCATTTAATGAGTCAGAAAAGTAGGATGCCTTTCTCGAATGGGGACAGGCAGAGACTGGGGAAGGATGAAGATAGGGGCATTTTTGGTGGGAATGTTACACAGGTAAAGGGGGGTGTTCTTTTTTTTTTACTGAAACCCAACTACAAATATGTTTATAATCCTGGTGCTTAAATAAGATATTATTTAAAAATAAATAAATAATTGTATAACAATAAATAAAACAAAATTCAATGCTATTGTACATAACACACATTTCAATAGACCCAGAAATCAAATCAAAATTGGAATTTTAACTATTTGGAAATGTTCCATGGTCATTTACACTATGATTTTGGACACAATTTGCAGTCATAGTCTACCTAGCTAATGCCAGCGGGAAATGCAGCTGAAACTTTACTGTACTCAGCATTGCGTTAAATATGACCCATGTGGGAGGCAGTGCAGCTTGGAACATTCACATACAACAGAGGATGTGTTGCATCTTTAATGCAATGAAAAGCTCATTGGGAGAATAAGGCTTGAAAACTTGAAATACTCACACTTATGCTGGGAGCACATTTTCTAGTGAGGGCAGAGTTGATTTGCTTTTTCAGAAAGATACTAAGGACATAGTACATCCCAATTTACGATGAAATTGGAAAGTATGTTGATTGTTTATATACCACTGTAAATTCAAATTTATACCAGTTAGATTTTTGGATTACTTTAGAAGAATATATGACAGATTATAATATTGGATCAATAATCGTTCCAATAAATCAGCATTAATTACATGTTTTGCCTTTTACTGGAACTTGCTAGATGTTGATTAGTCATGACAGATCATTATTTTCAGCAGAACATGGTCAGGTTCCAGCAATGAACACTGAGATATAATCAGGCACCAGTGTATGCTGGAATTAATAATTATACAAAATTGGCTGTAATGAATAATTTATGGTGTAAATTCTCATGCAATTTGCTATGGTAACACACAAAAAAGATATTTGCTGCATTTTAACAAAGCTCTAGTGTCCAAGAGTATGATAATTGATAAAATAGAGGGAACCCAGTTCAGGAGAAAAAGGCTTAGAATTGGGTAAAGCAGGATAATGTAAAAACATAGAACTCTGTAATTACTGCCAACACAAATTAATTTTCATGACGCGAAAGGAGGTGAAAATGCTCAAATGAAGTAATAAGAGGCTATAGAGAATTAACTATGTGATTCAGTTTTAAACAAAATCTAAGCAGTCAGACAAAGGCTCTTTCTTATTGGTTATGACCCTGCAGGTGTGTTTGTTTTTGTTTCGTTGTATTCTAGAACTGTGAAAACACGCATATTTTAGTTTACTATAATCTATCTTAAGTTACAAATTAGCATTAAATACTTACTTGAAAGAGGGTCCAGAAAGATAGAACAGCATGTAGGGTTTGTTCCTTGTATGCTACAGCGAGAGAGAATTGATCCTCAGCATCTTTTATGGTCTCGAACCCTGCCAGGGGTGACTCTTGAGGGCAGAGAGAGGAGTATGTCCTGAGCAAAGCCTGGCATCATAACGAAAAGAAAAAATATATAAAGATGAAAATAGTTAAACAGATAATGACAAAGTACGGAAACTTCACACTGAGCCTAATAATTGCTCAATTTATTTAATTCATCCTAATTACGAGAATTCAGTATATTTTTTGAATATTTGTGTATCTAATATTATATATTAATACTTAATCATAAGATCAAGCTTATAATGGTAGATTAGAAAATTTAGATTGCAAACAGTCTATTTACAGTTCTAGACAATATTGCATTATATTGCCTAAATATTTTGAAAAATAAATATATTGTGTTTATTAAAATTGCTATTCTTCATATATGAACTAAATGATGTGCAGTCATGGACTTTTTGTCAAAATATTTAAAATATGACATTCAATGCTTTTATTTTTTAATTTTATTTAATATCTTGATTTAAGCACCATGATTAAAAAACATGTTTGTATTTGGGTTTCAGTTACAAAAAGAACATCACCCTTCACCAGAGCAACCTTCCCATTACCAATACACTCCATTTCCTCCTCCCTTGCCTCCTACCTGTATTTGAGACAGGTATTCTCTTTCTCTCACTCACTATCATTATCATGATAGTTTTTGGTCTAGTTATTTCTCTAACTGCACTCACCAATCTTTGCCCTAACCTTTATAAGATGGGCAGGTTCTTTCTAACCTCATCTATGTCTCTGGGTATTATTACCATATTATTATTTTTCTTAAATTCCATAGATGAATGAGACTATTCTGTGTCTATTTTATTCCTTTGACTCATTTCACTCAGCTTAAGAGTTTTCATGTCCATCCACATATAGGATAATTTTATGACTTCATTTTTCTTGACAGCTGCATAGTATTCCATGTATATATGTACCATAGTTTCTCGAGCAACTCATCTGTTGTTGGGCATCTAAGTTGCTTCCAGATTCTGGTTATTGTAATTAGAGTTGCAGAGAATAAAGGCATGCAGAGGCCATTTTGTATTGTGGTTTTGTTCTCCTAGTCTATTCGGAAACTCAATTTCCAATTTTTTGAGAAATTTCCATATTGTTTTCCAGAGAGGATGGGCTAGACACATTCCCACCAACAATGATATTTTTATTTACTTGACCTTTAAGGTTTGCTATGTTTAATAAAATCAAGTAATTACTCACTTATAATTATTTACATTTTAGCTATATAGAACCTTATATATTTATATTACCTCTAAATAACATGTTATAAATGTATTGTTTTTTCCTTTTATACTCTTTGTTCAATGTTGAAATCCAAAACAGGAAAAATACATGAATACTCCATTTAGTGGGAAGAGCTTAACCAAATCAACAGAGTTAGCAGATTTGTTTGTAAAATTTTTTTACTATCTTTACACAAACCATTTTATCGTTTATAAAATATAATTCACAACAGCTAGCTCTGTGCCAAAAACTGTGGTAACATCCAATCTGCATTATATTATCAACTTCCCAATACAGCTCTGAGAATGTATAAATTTTTCCATCTCTATTTTGATAGAAACCAAGGCTCAAATTAAAAGTTACTGAGAGCTTCGGTTCAGCTGAGTCAGAAATGCAAGAAAGAAGCCACCACCAGCAGTAGTCAGAGTTAGATTAATCTCTTGATAAGAATATGAGAAACAGACCCAGCTGGTGGTAGCTTATGGTTGAAGTTTGGGTGAAAAAGCCCTAGTTTGATTTCAACGGAGTGTGAGACCAGCAAGATTACTGCCACTCTATTTTGCTCCATAACTATGCATTTCTTCCAGTCAAGGAGCTATTCCACAATACTTAATAAGAATACTGTATATAAAAGTCCACAATAGAATAATTACACAGAACACCACCACATCTTCTGACTTAAGAAGCTAGTTGAAGAACCAACCAACACTGCCAGCTTTATAAAATTTTTGATAAGGCCTTTAGAGATGAAATGAAATGAATGTTTAACAAACTTAGAGAAATTATGAAACAGACAGCCTAGAAGATTCAAGAGGATATGAGAGTAAAAATAAGAAAACTTCAAACAGAATAATCAGGACTGAAATCATGCTTGGTAGAATAAAAACCTCACTGTAAAGCCTCACCAACAGAGTAACAGCCACTGAGGACA
>PVKC010040485.1:0-12037 GCA_004027635.1 Crocidura indochinensis | reverse complement strand
ATTTTTTAAGATTTATTTGGATTATCATTTATTTCACTAATAAGTTTTCATTATATAAATCTAACACAATTTTTATTTTGATGTTTGTTTATTTTGTAGTTTGATGATATTATAAGCTAAATTACTTTGCTTAACCTATTTTAAGATATCCATTGCTATTACATTTAAATATTACATATTGATATTATATACTATAACTGATAAATTAATAAGATTTATTATTGGAGGTAGGAAAAACAAAGAAATAGTAAAGCAGGTGAGGTACTTGACTTGCTTGCAGCAGGTCCAGTTTGGATGCTCTGACAACACTATATATTGTTCTTTGTACTTTGCAAGAAAGTAGGCCAGAATACAGCCAGTTTTGTCCCCTTATCTCCCAGAACAAATATTTATTTTTAATAAATTCATAAAAATTATGTTAAATTATTCCATGGAAAATGAAGATATGTTATATGCTTTTATTTTTACTTATCTTATTACCCAAGTTAGAACTATAATATAATGTTGAATAGGTGTAATGAAAGTAGGCATATTATTTCTCTGATTTTGGAAAGAAAATATTTTATAGATAGTTACAATGTTAGCTTTAAATTTTTTAATTCAATTTTTCAGGTTGAGATATTTCTTTTCTAATTTTCATTTATTGAGAGTTTTTATAATAAATATTAAATAGTATCAAGTTCATTTTCTACGCATTAAGACCATCACATGACTTTTTTATTCTAATAATGCTATTTCATTATATTTACTGTCTCTCATCAGCATAACTTGCCTT
Organism: Crocidura indochinensis; assembly: GCA_004027635.1. NCBI lineage: Eukaryota > Metazoa > Chordata > Mammalia > Eulipotyphla > Soricidae > Crocidura > Crocidura indochinensis. Next base: position 11,262 of record PVKC010040485.1, on the reverse strand, counting down.
ACATTGCTAGGATAAATATTATTTCATCATGGTATATAATCCTTCTTATGTGTTGTGAGATGTGGTTTACTGGGAATTATTTTGAGAATAGCAGCATCTAGCCTTATAAGACTTATTTGCTGTTAACTTTTGTTTCTGATTTCTTTGGTTTTGCTATGACGGAACAGTGGCCTTGCAGACTTGAGTTGGGAAGTGTTCCCTTCTGTACTTTCTGCCAATTTTTGAAGGATTAGTGCTAATCCTCCTTTTAATGTTTGGTAAAATTCCCCAGGTAAGTATGTGGGCTGGGCTCTTCTTTGTGGTAAATTTGTTGATTCCTAATTCAATCTGTTTAGTTATTATTTAGGATCCATCTGTTTTAAATTAAACTATTCTGTATTTAAGAATTTCTCTGGTTCTGGCCTCAAGAAATCACCTCTGCATTCAGAAGGTTCATTCGTAATCCTACGATCAAATGATCCTGTAAGCACTACCAGAAGTGACCTTCCAAATCCCTGCTGCATGTGGCCCCCAAAACAAAAATAAATAAGTATATTTGTCTCATTTAGGCTATTTATTATTGTAATCTAGTTGAAATGCTTAATTTCAATCATGTATAAAATATTTACTCCTTTATTCACTCCATTCCTCACTTTTTTTGACCACATTTTTGGAGTCTGGGCCACACCCAATTGGGTTCAAGGGTTACTCCTAGCACTCAGAATTACTTCCTTGCAGGGTTGGGGATTATATGGGATGTTGAAATTTAAACCTAAGTCAACTGTATATACAAAGCAAATGCCCAACTCACTGCTGTGCTCTTGTTCTAGACCTCCTTTGACCTCTTAATATCATACACATTAGAATTTTATACATGATAAATTGACAGGAATAATTTTATATTAGTAGTTCATTTTTTGTGTGTCTGTTTGGGTGTTTTTGGTCACACCCAGCAGCCCTCAGGGATTACTCCTGATTCCGTGCTCAGAAATAACTCCTCACAGACCTCAGGGACTATATGGGCTGTTGGGGATTGAACCCAGGTTGGCTGCATACAAGGCAAACTCTTATGCAATGTGCTGCCACTCTGTCCTCGTAATAGTTCATTTTTAAGTGGTGTATAGAAAAGGGAGAATAAAGAATTCATAAACATAATCAATACATGCATATTTTATGTTTCATTTTATATATTACTAGTTTTCTTCATTTCTTTGTATAATTTCAAATTACTGTCATTTCAGCTAATGAAATCAGTTTCTATTCATATAGAAATGGCCTATGTAAAAACAATTTTCTAAATTTCTATCTAGCTACATCTTTTAATTTTCTAGTTACATCTTAATTTCTTCTTTTTCTGTGAAGAATAGTTTCTCTAAATATATGATTCCTAGATGAAAAGTTTCTTTCAATAATATAAAGTCTACTGCCGTATGCTTTGCATGGTTTTTCATAGAAAATTTGATTGATATTAGTGAGACACCCTTATACATAATAAGATACTTTTCATGTTGTTTATAAGATGTGACATAATATTAAAATTAGCCTGTGCTTTAAAATGCCATTTTAACATATATTTTTATTTATTTTTTAAAAAATATTTTACTTGAACACCAAACCAAATGTCAATGACAACAGAATTTATACCCAATCTACAACAAGCTGTACAAATGTTGACCAGTTACACTAGTATTCTGGGGTGAAGGGGTAAAGGAGAGAGATATGGGATATATGCAGGAACAGGGGTGGAGGAAGGACAACACTGGTGGTGGGAATGCCCCTCATTCATTGTCACTATGTACCTTAAATATTACTGTGAAACATTTGTAATTCACGTTGGCTACAATGAAAATTTAAAAAACTCAACATTGGGAAAAATATTTTGGGGCCAGAGTGGTGGCACAAGGCTGTGGCGTTTGCCTTGCACATGGCTGATCTAGGATGGACCACAGTTTGATTCCCCAGCATTCCATATGGTCCCTCAAGCCAGGATCAATTTCTGAGCTAATAGCAGGAGTAACCCCTGAGTATCACCGGGTGTGGCCCAAAAAGGAAATAAAATAAAATAAAATCTTGGATCACAGTACAGTGGGCAGCATGTTTTCCTTGCACTTGATACTTGGTAAACCAGGGTTCAATACCTGGCACCACAAGTAGTCTCCAAGACTACTAGGGCTGAATCAGGAATAAGGCTGGAGCAGCATCAGGATGGCCCAAAGATCAAATAAATAAATAAATAAATAAATAAATAAATAAATAAAAATAACTACATTTAGAATGTTATTATAGGGGTTAAAGAGATAGTACAAAAAGAGATTTACCAAAATGAAATTGAATTCCAGAACCTGATATAATTCTTTGAACCCTGCTAGAATTGATCACTGAGGTAAACTAGGGATATCATGAGATGTGACCTCAAGCAACTAATATATATATATATATGTATATATATTAGTGTATATATACATGTGTGTATACATAAGTAAAATGTTTTGCATATAATGCATATAAACATTAGGTTTACGATGGTGTTTAAGTTTTTGTTATTTATTACAAAGTTACTGCATAACCACCACAACTAAATGTATTCAGCCAGCAGAAAGAAAGAACAGCATCATTCTGAGAGATTTGGGACTAATCCCATACAAGATAATACAAGAAAGTTAAGTAGAGACTACAGTTCTTCAAAACATGAAGCATGAATTAAAGTCAATCTGAAAAATGTTGAGGATTTTTTAATACAAATTAAGAAATTTGAATACAAAATTTATGAGAAAACATTTAGAATGTTATAATTTCTTATAGGCTATTGGTAAATGAATGGACTTGATTCTAGTTTGATGTTCTGTTCTGTTTTTTTCCCATACCCAGAAATGATCATGAGTTACTCTGGCTTTGAATTCAAGGAATCCTGGTGTGCTTGGGAACCATATGGGATATTGAGGTTTAATCTTGGTGGACTGTGAGCAATTTAAATGCCTTCTTCAATTTACTATCACTTCAGCCCAGGACTTGATTCTTAAGGCAATAAAACTAATAGTTCTTTTGGTTTGTTTCCATTTGGGGACCACACTTGGCAGTGCTCAAGGTTTACTCATAACTCCTGCTCAGGGAGCACTCCTAGTGGTGCTCAGGGATCACATAGAGTGCTGTGAATTAAATTTAAGTCAAACCCAACCCATGTACAGTTGTTCTGGTCTAAAGCCTAAATTTTATGGAAACCATTCCTCAATCTCAAACCTTTCCTATAGGCTACATGTATTACTACATTAATGTATATATTGATAAAAAAAAAAAAAACTTGCATTCTTGCATCTGAATCAGAAAGGACTTAGGAGTTCTCCTAACTACAGTTTCGTGCTTACCTTGAATCAACTCTGCAAAGCCTCTGGTTTCAGAGGCTTTGTATTTTTTTTTTATTTTGTATTTTCCAATACAAAAACTCTCCTTTTGTATTGATGTAGAATAGTCATTATCGGGGCCCGGGAGATAGCATGGAGGTAAGGTGTTTGCCTTTCATACAAAAGGTCATCGGTTTGAATCCTGGTGCCCCATATGGTCCCCCGTGCTTGCTAGGAGCAATTTCTGAGCATGCAGCCAGGAGTAACCCCTGAGCACTGCCGGGTGTGACCCAAAAAACAAAAACAAAAACAAGAAAAGAATAGTCATTATCTCCAAGGAATGATTATGCCACTATTCACTCTGCTTCAGCCTAATGAGCAACTGATCTGGTGTTCAGTCAGAAATTCCCATTGTCCCCCACATCACCTCCAAAATCCAACGTGTTTTATGTATGTACAAAATTACATTTTTATTTAAATAGATTCTCCAGCTGTCATGTATGCATCCCACCATACATGCCATCTTGTTTTTTTCAGAGTGCAAGTACTGCCACAGGCAGCAAAGATTTCTGGTTCATACATGTCTCCATTCATACAGGACCTGTTTCAAAAACCTTACCAATTCCCATACAGTAGAAAGCCTTATTCTCTCCTTCACATGAAGCACAGACCACTGTGTTTTTGGGGAGATGGACTCCCACAGAGGGTTTAGAACTGAAGCAGTCTCACTGAAATCTCTTTTATTTAAGATTTCTTTCATCAGCTCATGACAAACTTAATGAGTAAAACTTTGCTGTTATAAGTTTCCTTAAAATATCCCTTCTGGGCCCACCATCGTTTATTTTGGCATCAGGTAGTTTGAGAATTTTGGAAAGTCTCAGCTTGGCATAGCCTCAGAGCTACTGGCACATTAAAGATTAATAAAGTGCATTTAACTGAGCACGGGACACTGCAATGTGATCCTTCACCGCCAAAGGTGCAAGAGTCTTTGTTTGCTATGCACAAAACTGTAGCCAAAAAGAGCCTTCTCGTGACAAGTTAAGATAGGAAACAATCAAAAACTTTGTATTTCTTCAGTTGAAAAATTGATGGGTAGGAATCAATATCCCTGCTCAGTCATACACTGAGAATTCTTAGTCATTTAAGAAAGGTATCTCAGTAAGATCCACAGAGCTTGATATTAATTGGCTTTGAAGAACCACAGAGATAGTGCAGCTGGAGCTGTCTTATAAAGTATAAGAAAAGTGACTCAGAACAAATTCCCTAGTTTAGGCTTTTCATATGAACTTCCAGGCAAAGCAAACCATCTCTGAACTTTTTGGGTTTGCTTTCCTAAAACAGAATGATCGTACATGGTTGAGTAGGAATAGGAATCTCCAGGAAGAATAAAAATACCTTTTGCATGCATAGGTGTAGAACTGGAGGCAACATGAGAAATTAGAATATAAAAATATGAAGTATAGACCTCATAACAATTGCTGCAAGGTAAGGAATCTATTTACTATTGATCTCAAAATACCTGGTAATATGCAGCAAATCCTGGGAGAGGGAGAGACAAACACTTTAAAAGATATCATTTTAAATTCTGGGAAAGCGCCGGCAGACTCCACGTGCTGGGTAATGCCTTGTGTCTATTGACACAGTGCAATCCCCTCATGTTCTCCAGCAAAAGTGCAGGCAAACCCTGCACCCTGCAAAGCAGAGCTCTGAACAGAGTGCTGAGCATACTGTACTCGCTTTCTTCCACACCAACATGCCCATTAAAGCAAAGCAAAGAAAAAGCTGTCCTTACCGAAAAGGCATAGCAGACAGGACGGTGAGCGGTTCACTTTAGCTCACCCAGGGTTTTCTCTTTCATTCGGTCAATGTTAAAGGCTATTGAGGAGAGTTCCCGGGGTTTTCGGATCTTCCTTCAAGAGTTTTAATCATCGGCTTCCCAAGTCCAGTTTAACAAACACTGCTGTGTTCTGTCAATATTTGTATGCAGCACCACATTGGGCACTCGGCCAACACAGAGTTTCAAGAGGCAAGGGGAGAAAACTGACACCCTAACAAACATGCTTCTCTCTTTTGTGTCTTTTAAGGTGGTGCTCAAAATGTCATCTTTGATTATAAAGATAGCTTCTTTCTATGATTTTTCTCCACTGCCCCCGAATGCTTAGCTGGGCTGCCCCTACTAGGTACAACGAAGTTTGGGGGGGTTTGTCTCCCTGGCCTGAAGTTCTCTGCACAATCACCAAGCTTGCCTCTCCACCAGCTGCACTTTAAATGTATTTTAATTGGCTGGAATGTCGAAAGAATCCATTTGGCAGTCTTTTACATGTGAAGCACGCCCAGGGCAGCTGAAAGAGGCCCCAGGAGCAACCGATTACTTCATCAAAAGCTGCAGTTTGAATACCATTGACTCCTACATAACTAGAGTGAGCTCCATTCCATAGGCAAGAAGGAGTAATTAATAATTTGCTGAGAAAATTCTTCATTCATCTCAAAGCCAAATATGTAAAGGAAAGAAAAATCCCTGCAGACACAACAGTGCTTATGAAAGGCTTGATTTATAGCCCCCAGTTCTACTTTTTACAAACATTGACTTTGTATAGCATTACAAGAGGGTGTGTAATGCATAATTCGGTTTGCCTGAAAAGTTAATTTAAGTAATTTTCCTTTTGAATGATCCCCTGAGATACATTTTTTTCTATTACCTCTTTATACATTAGCCATATGCTACAGTGAATATTGTCGATATGTGTGGCATTTCCTCATTCCTTTTCTTTTTCTTGGTTAGTTGTAATCATTAGTTTGTGGCCTCAACTAGATGGGGTCACAAATAAATTCCCCCTGAGTCAAAATGTATAATCATCATCACATAGAATTTGCTGGTCAAATTAAAGTTTTAAATGCTCTGAAAGAAATGTCAGTTTTAACATATATTAACATTAAAGTGAGTAAGGACAGATACAGGTATATAAGTACATTTGTTTTTAAAAACAAAATAATGATCAGAAAAGCTGTAAAATATATTAGCTAAACCTGGGAGAGTTTCACATAGCAATAACATCAAGATTTACAGATTTAAATTCCTGGCAAGCATATTTTAAAGAAGTAACTCTAGTTATTCTGATTTTCACCCTTTATAAAACCTTCCTTGGTTCAGAGTCACAATATTTCAAAGGATTTTGACACTCTACGGATGCCTCTCATGGAAAACGTGAGCCAGAAAGCATTGTCAAATGTAGTTTCAGAAGCTTTTTTCTCACTTCAATAAAACTGTGGTTTATAACAAGATAGCACAGGAGAAAGAATGGAATATGCAAGTCACTTGGATAAATTGTTCAAGCAGCTCAAACACTAAAATTAGCCCCTTCAATGATTAGTCTTCACCTTGAAAGTAAAAGAATGGGTGAAAAGGTCTGCTCTATCAATGTGGAACCAAGAAGGTCACACAGAACCCCATGGCTCTGAATCATCTGGGCTTGGAGTAAAACTATGCTCAGGCCAATTTGAAATTCTTCACTTCTCAATGTGGGTTCTTGTTTTTAAATTTTGTGTTGAACCAAGCACATTTCATAGCCGGTTCTGTGAGAGTTAGAATAAATCTACATGGTTTAACACATGGTTAAAACTTAAATGAGTTGGTAGAATGCACTGAGGTATGGAAGCATCTGACTTTTTTGTTGCTCACCAGTTTAACTTTTGGAGGCTCTGAGAGGATTGAAAGGGGTGATTTAGGAAGAAGAGTCATTCTGGCAAACACAGGGAGTGAGAGAGATGTGGCAGGTTCTGACTGGTCTGTCCTGTGCTTATGGCTCAATATTTATTGTATGATTCAGAGAGATTCTTCAGCTTACAGGCTTAAGGAGATTTGCTTGTTTGTTTATATCTCATGCATTCTGTGTCATTAACTCAAAAGTAATGCTGATCCAAGACTATGAGGTCCAATAGTTCACAAGTTATAAGCTACTATAAAAGGAATCTATGGGTTATTGTATATGCCTTATACCCATAGTTCCCTAAGAATAGTCCTTACAATTGAAATAAACTTGCTCCAGCCTTAGTGCAAACACCACTAATCCCAAAATACCAAGTGTTATCATTAACTTTGTACCTGCTATCAATTTTTCTAATAACCTACAGTTGTAATAAAGTGTAGCAGTTGTCCTCAAATTTTTTAAACAGGGGCCCAGTTCACTGTCCCTCAGACCATTGGAGGGCCAGACTATAGTAAAAACAAAAATTACGAACAAGTTCCTATGCATACTGCATACATCTTATTTTGATGTGAAGAAACAAATGGGTACAAATACAATATGTAGCCTGCAGGCCATAGTTTGAGGACCACTGGTGTAAGGCATACTGATGTTTTTAAAAAATATAATAAAATTTAAGGACCAGCTAAACTATTATTTAAAACATAATAATAGGTCCTAGATGTAGCTCATAAAGGCATTTGCCTTACATGTGTGAGTTCACAAGTTATAAGCTACTATAAAAGGAATCTATGGGTTATTGTATATGTCTTATACCCATGGTTCCCTAAGAATAGCCCTTATAATTAAAATAGAGTTGCTCCAGCCTTAGTGAAAACACCACTAACCCCAAAACCCAATGTTATCATTCACTTTGTACCTGTACATGCATTGAGTTTTATATCTGGTACCACAAAAATGTATACATACAGGGACCAGAGTGATAGCACAGAGGGTAGTGCACTTGTCTTGAAAACTGCTGATCAGTGTTAGATCCCCAACACCCAATATGGTAATCAAGCCCCACCAGGCATGATCTCTGAGCAGATGACTCCAAGACCAATATATGTATATAAAACCAATATACATGTTTATATATACATATATATGAAGCAAAAACAGATAAACAATCAAGTTCCTAGCAGTAAGCAAAATAATGTGTTCAGACCATACATTTATTCTTGCTACTAATATTTCTTTGTTGAATTGACAAGTATTTTCTATTGATGTCTTTTTCATTTTTCTTCCTTATATTTTCTGGACTACACTGATTTTTCCTCCCCAAAGTGCCCAAGTTCTAATTCCTTGTTTAGACACTGAGCATGAGACACTTTCATGCTCAGCTCTGAAAATGATCTTTTACAGGACCATGGTATAGTCACCACAAAAAAGAGTCATGAGGAATTCTTAGGGCTGGTGTTGTAAGTACTTCTTTTACCACTTGTAAAGCATCAGCATGTACCACAATTACCTGACTATAGAGATAAACTCAAGATGCTACCAGTATCTAAATAATAGGAAGCTAATTTTTTGAAATTTCTAGACATGGGCAATTAATGCTGACATGTTATATTCCAAGGTTGAGGTATCAGATATAATAGATATCCATGTCCTTGGATTGTATCTGATTTATGTGGAGCAATATGTGAATGTATGCTATATCATGGGCAGAAGTGAGAAATTATGTTCTGCAACTGGAGAATAGTTTGAACTAATCTGTTAGAATCATCATGTAGCCTCAGGCCAAAGCTTGATGATGAAATATTTTCACCTCAAGACTATTGCTGTCTTTTTCTTTCTGTTCTCTTTTGTTTGTTTGTTTGTTTGTTTTTGAGCCACACCCAGCTATGCTCTTAACTTTTTATAATGGAATCATTTCTGGAGGAACTTGGGGACCACATGGGGAGCAAGGAATTGAACACAGAGTAGTCACTTACAAGACAAGTACTACTACTACTACTTTTCTAGCCCTTCATTTATGCAAAATTATTGGCAAGAATTTTCGTTCATTCCGACAGTGCTCTATGAATATTTAATAAATAGTAACTGATGACATCCAAGACACAGGCATTCATGGAGTGTGAGATACAGTTTCTTTGTGCGAGGTATTTTGCCAATTATGTTAATAGAACATGTCAACAACCTGGCTTCTGGAAAGACACTGGCATATTAGGTTAAAAGTGTAGATTCTGAAATCATTTTTTGGCACTGTTCTGTGACTTCCAACAAATCTCTTAACTTCTCTAAGCCTAAATGTATTACCTGTAAATGGATTATTCTAAGATAGTCTGGAAGAAAATGAAAACTGCTTTCTAATGCACTTAGTATTTGTTTCTTTGCAAACTTTACCATTCTTGTATAAAGTTATTCACTATACCTTTCTGCCCCTGACCTCTGCATTTTCTCTGAACTTCAAAGTCTACCAGAGATCCTAAAATTGATAATTTCTCCAGAAATTACAAATTAGAATGATCAAGATGGTCTGAGAAAACTGAAGTTCACATGGAAAGAAAAAAAAAAACAGAGAAAAGAAAATGAGAAGGAAGTAGAGAAAAACAAGGTATGACACATTTGACTAATATCTGCTATGGCAATCAGTTTGATAGATACATGACTTGTATTGCCCTTTGTTAAATTCTTACAACATGCTATGAGGTAAATAATATTTATTGATCATCTTATGGGTTCATAAACTGAGGCACAGATGTGTTACAAAGTACTTCAACTCCCATTGCCACAGCCAGAAATTTGCAGAGCTGATATTTTAACCCAGCTTTACTTAGGTTTTTTTTCTTAAACCTTTCAGCTTTCCAACTCTAAGCTAAGCACAAGTAACAAAAAAGAAGCTCTGGTTAAAGGCTAACTGTACTGTGCAGGATGAAACATTAACTTCAAAGAGGACCTTCTTATTCCTACACAAATTCAGTGCCTTACCAGAGGCTAATGACCCTGGGTATGAAAAGCACAAGAGTTATAGAATAGCTGCTGTTGAGACCTTGCAATTCAGAATAAACTGAAATGAGAAAGGTGAAAGATTGTCTGCTAGCTCAGGGCTAGTCTCTGATAGCAAAATTAATGGAATTTATTGATGATTTTCTCTTTCTTTATGCAAGTCATTCCACCCTATCCATCTATTCTTATGTTCATTGAGGGTTTGCCTTGGTAAGCTGTATCAGCTCCAAGCAATAGAAAAACAATTTATTTTGCTAGCCATTCAGAAACCAAACCAGGTTAGAAATAGATGAGCTAACCTTTCAGTGAAAGCTATGAAATTCTGAGCATCAGGGAACTCAGATGTTTTTATCTAGTTAATACACAATGATGTATAGCTGGGAAACAGATAGAGACACAGGAGTGAGAGATATATACAAAATTGCATTCATACTCAGTAAGTACATAACAAAGCACCAATATCTAAAGAGCTATCAGAAAGTTGAAGACTCAACATTTCAACAATATTTTGATAAGTCACATATATGATGATTACTGCCAATATAAAATATATATGATTATAACTTCCATTTTCTCTACATCATTGAAGAATCCATCAAAGTAGTGAATAACAAAATACTGGCTGTGGATATTGCTATTATTAAAAATAATATCACCCCTCATCCCTGTGCTTTCCTCTCTCTTCTTTTTCTCCTGTACCTCCATGCTGATTCCTTCCTCCTTCCTTCCTCTCTGACTTCTATGCTCTTGATACATGTTTTTGTATTCTCTCTTCCAGTGGTGGGGATAAGCTTAAATTATTTTTTTTATTTTTTATTTTTTTAATTCTTGTGGGATGTAAGTTTCAAACATTCCAAGTAAAGTTTTTGTAAGATTTAAAGAAATGCCCTTTTTAGTAAAAGTTTTTTTTAATTTTGTCAAACTAGGGTAAAAATGAAAGTTTTTATGAACCTATTTTTCACTTAATAACTCTCAGAGATGACAATTCAACAATCTGTTTGAGAGCTGGATCTGTATATTACAGGCCTGTTCATGTGCCTCAGAGTTCTGATAGAAGATTACATTCTAATCCCACTTCACAGCTAGAAAAACTGAGATGGAGTGTCTTGTTTGATTCACAAGAACATAGTAAACAAGCTGTGATTTAAACCAATTCCTAAACACTTCCTATCCTCTCTCTCCCTGCAATATACCGACCTGCCCTGTAGGAAAGAGCTATCCGGTTAGTTGTACCTGATCTCACGTTATTG
>PVKC010040484.1:0-12325 GCA_004027635.1 Crocidura indochinensis | reverse complement strand
AATGACTGTTTCTTACATTCTGAAATGAGTTAAAAACAACATTACTTTGTGACTGATATTAAATGAAATTCAGTCCTAATGTCTGTAAACAATTCGCTGCACTCTCTAAGACTTCTCTCAGTAGCAAAGGTGAGCAGCTGTTAGGATGCTGAAAACATCCCTAGTGTCTGAATTACAGTGGAGAGCAACTGTGGGCTCCTTGCTCCATCTGTCTGCCTGTGTATTTCACCTTTGGTGTAGCCAAAAGAAAAAACACACTTCAAAAGATCTAAACCGATGTGCTCTCAAAAGTGGGTTGGTTGTATAGGCCCTGGGGGTACAGAACAACCCAGTGATGGTGGGAGATTTGGTTGCAACTGGGGTACACTCTGTTCACTGGCTTCAAGATAGATTTCCATGAGGCCCTGAGTACTTTCTTCCCCTATGCCCCACACCCCAGAAAAGAGATAGTTTGGGGAACCTCTTATGAGTGTATGTGGTGGTGTGTCTATGCGTGTAGGCATACAAGTGTTCCAAAACCAATATACTTGATGCTGTGAGTAAAAGGTGGTCTGGCACATTATTCTGGGCAGAATAATTGAGGAAGTGAACAAATATACCGTGGGTAGCACATGCTTGGAACACCTTCCCTAATGAATTTTCCAGTGGCATTCTGACTACGAAGTACACACAGTATAATCATATAATGGGTTCAAATGATTTGGGAAACAAAAAACAAATAAAAAAAAAGCCACAGTGTATAATTACTTAATTACCCGAGAGATAGGAATGGCTCTGGAATGCCATTTCTGCTTATCAGGTATATACAGTAGCAGTCTTTTTCTTTAATGGGGGAGAAACATTCCGCACAATGTAAGTTTTACAGGATACTGGAAAATGCAAACATGCCAAAGGAAGAATAAATGGTAGGCAATTTCTAGTCGCTTAGAACAAAACCAAAGCTTTTCCTAGTTTAGTGTATGAACGCAGCTACAACGAATATAAAAATGACCAGAGAAGAATAAACAATATCAGAAATTGCAGAATGTTCTTCAGTTAAAACTTATATATTGATAATGCATCATAACAGACCAGCTGAAGCTTGAGATAAATGATAAGCTATGAACTGTGGGGGAAGAGTTACTACCATTAGGTTCCAAATTCTAAATGTTGTAGGTGGTCTATAGCAAAAGAGCTATGTTGTGGTTGACTGTGGAATCTAATCTATGTTAGATTAATTCTTTCATGATCTTGTTTTCTGGATACAAATAACTTTCTTCTTAAAAATTAAGTAAGTTGGGGCCTGGGAGATAGCATGGAGGTAAGGCGTTTGCCTTTCATGCAAAAGGTCATCCGTTCGAATCCCGGTGCCCCATATGGTCCCCCGTGCCTGCCAGGAGCAATTTCTGAGCATGGAGCCAGGAGTGACCCCTGAGCACTGCCGGGTGTGACCCTAAAACAAAACAAAACAAAACAAAAAAACAAAAAAAATTAAGTAAGTTGAAGAAATACAGAGTAAAATGCTCAGTAATCTTTTAGATATCTTGTCTAATTGAAATCTCCTAATGAAAATGAAAAAATAATATGAAAAATGATCAAACATGATTTCAACCATGAGAACAGGCAGACACAGGTCTATCTAAACTTAAGGTACATTTAATGCAATGATTCATAGTGTCTCTAATAGAAAGATTCAGCAGTTCTCAATCGAGACCTTTATTCCTTCTCTGAATAAATGATGCCTGAAATTTTTATTCTTGTTCTAATGGAATTTCAATGGCCTTCACTGCAAATCTACTGGAAATTTTTGCATATTAAGTGGAAAAAATTAAATGATGTTAACCACATTTTAATGTGATTAAGGCTGACAGGGTCATTATTTCTGCTAATCACTCAGTTTAAGAAGCTCAAACAAAACTTTATAACAGACAAGGTTTTTAATTTTCTGTATATCGTGTTGAAATTTTTTTTAAAAAAAAAATCTAGGCAAAAAAATAGGGGAAAAAGTCACACAACAATCCTAGACAAAAATCACTGAGTAGTTCTTAAAATCTGCAGATGGGTTTCATTATACTTAATTTGGTGATGTGAAAAAAAAAAGGCAAAACAAGTTAGAATGCACATGCTCCTTTGGTTTCTTTCCTTTTAAACAAAAGAGAGTAAGAAAACGTGCTTTGAGAATTCTGAGTTCTGTGTTTCCCATTTGCTGCTAAATGGAAACAAATATAGTTTTTTCTTTAGATCTTATAGCAAACTAAAACCAGAATTAATGCATAATACTGTCTCAAGCAACTTTTCAATGTCCTATTTTCCAGATTAATTTTGTCACCGAGCTATGAATATTTCAAGCATATCAAGTATATTTCAAGTATATCAGCATAAACAAAAAAATTCTCACTGGTAAACATTTCCAAAAAGAGCGACATTAATTACTATCAGAAAAATAACAGGGTCTCTAATAATTAGCAATACTAATAATTGGTCTTCTATTTTTGCTAAGAAAATTACTTTGTTTACTGGTCATTCTATACTAGAAACTTAGTATTTTATGTTAATTACTTAAAATAGCAGATGTATTTGATGTGCTTTTTGTTTCACTTGAAAATTTTGCTTTAAAAAGTACATTATAATATTCTTTTTCTTTTCTTTTCTTCTGTCTTTGGGTCATACCATTTGTCTTTAGTGCTCTGATAGGCTACTCCTAGCTCAGCTCCTGGTGGAGGTCACTTCTAGCAGCACTCGAAATCAAAGATTAGTCAAATACAGTGCTAGAGTTAAAAGTGGATATCCTCCATGCAAGCATGTGCTCAGTCTGTGGAGCAATCTTCCAGCTCAATATAGTATTCTGAAAGTAAAAACGAGTGAGGACCTAGTAAAAAAAGACTTAGGCCGAACATGTCTATATTTTCCACAAAGAATTAACGGTTGAGCTAGGCACAAAATCCATGCAAGTATTAAGAGTGAACAAATTCGTCACTCATCTTTTTTGTTGGCTAACAGTGCTTAACCAATGTTGGTTGCTGAAAACATCTAAATGATGTTTTTCTAAATTCAGCAACAAAGATGGTAATTTCTAAAAATGACTCGAGGACTATAATTCATTTTGACATATGAAGGTAATATGACTATTTCTAATTCAGTAGTTATAGTTTTTACAGAAACAAAATTAATTAGCTTTTGGAAAGATATGACAAGCAAGTGATTTTTTGAAAAGAAACACACACCTGAAGTTCAGGCAGTCTGATTCATATTGATTCACCCCAATCTAGTAAACTTAAACCAATTCAATGACTAAAAACAAAACATTTATACATAAAAATGATTAAGTAAATATATTTAGCATTGTAGTTTTCTAAAGCTGTATGAAACTATGATCTGTGTAAATAATAGTCAAACTGACAATTATAAACTTGAGCTACAGGTGCAAGTATCTTTTTCCAAATAAAATATTCTTCTTTTTCAAGGTAAATTACTCAATTGCATGCAAACAGATGAGTTTACTTCACCAATCACAATCTGAGCAGCTAACAAAAGCAGAGCACCTGGCCATAAGCAAGTCCTTTGAAATATAATTTAGTACTAAAGTTTGAGAAATTGCTATTCTGTTTTCCTCTTAAAAATCACAACCAAATTCTTTTCAGTGAGAAACTCAGCCTTTCTTGGAGAAAAATGTGCAACAGATTTGTATAAATATCACGAAGTTCAATATTAATGCTATATTGTAGCCTTAATCTTTGATGTCCACAGAAAGAATTAATATTGCTGAACTTAAAAAAATTTTTTTAGTGTGATGCCATGCACTGTTGCATCGACTAATAAACCTCTGGGATTTCTGTGCTCATCTGAAAAGAGTCCCCGCTGAATGTTCTAATGCATCTTATTGTGAATCTTCAGCAAATAAAACTTCATGTATGAGCTCATGATGTGCTTTGCTGCTGGAAAGTCACAGACTCTGTGGGAAGCTCTTTATCTTCTCAGCAGTCAGTTCTCTGAGAACATCAGTGCAGCTACTGTAGTTACCTGTAGATTACTTGTATTTTCTCACATCTGTGTCCAGCAATCTAAACCATGATGATAAAGGGTCATTAGGTTTTGAGTGAGGAAGGGGATGGACTAGACAATTTGCTCTGATAAGCTCCTTGTTGGGAGCTCTAGTTTAGAATGAGAAATGTCGGATATGTACAGGTTTACACTAAGAGTTGGAGAAAAAAAAAACAAACAGGAATTTCACTTCTCTGCACTAACAATTAAAAGTGATGCGGCTTAATGTCCGACTAATAGTCTACCAACTCAAATTTTATTGAAGGATTTATAATTAAAAGTATTTAAGAAAAATAATTTTCTGCTTGTAAAATGGACGTCTACGCTCTATTAGCTACAAAGATTCAGGTACAATTACTAAGATAACTGCTGTTTGGAGCACAGCAAAGCAATTTCCCACAGTGGGACTTACAGTTCAATTTACCAGTTGGGCAAATATTTTGTGCTCTGTAGTGGCCTAGAGAGTTAAAAGCTATAGGTAACATTTGAGCAGTGTTATACCTGGAAGAAAGTTTCTTCAATCCAAATCGATGATTTAGATTTCAGAGTATCCTAGAAAGATTCCCAAATTAGCGTTGCATAATGTAAAAACTAACATGAGATGCAGTTGTCACAAGAACTGACTGACCTCCTGCTTCCCTCAAAAAGAGCTCATAATTTAGAACAACACTGAATTTTACTTTCATATTTGTGCTACTAAGTCATTGATACTTTAATAACCTTTTCCCAGCAATCGATGGTAAATGCCTTACCTTGACTTAATAATAAAATAATATTAATTACTTGATTTCAAATGAGTTAATAAATTTGTGTCCAGCTACAAAAATATTAACCAAAAATTGGGGGCAGCTTCTGGATATTAAGTGACATATCATATACACAGAATTGAAAGAGGTGTTTTCATTTAGTCCAAGACTCAAAAAAATACTTGGGTAAATTTGTATACATGCGTTACCTCTTTTTTTTTTTTTTGGCATGTGCTTATTTTAATATTTTATTTAATATTTAATATATTTTCAAAATACCTACTCATCTTTTCTATAGAGAAATTTTAAGAAAAAAGCGAAAAGAAAGGGGCTAGAGCAACAACACAGAGAATAGGACATTTGCCTTGTATGCAGCTGACTCAAGTTGGATCCCTGGCATCCCATGTGGTCCCCTGCGCCCTCCAGGAGAGATTTCTGAATGCAGGATCCATAAGTGTTGCCAGGTGTGGCACAAAACAAAACAAAACAATACAAGTGAAAGAAATAAGACAACTCGCTGCTTCAAAAACTATATTAGGCCAGAAGATAGCACAGCAGCAGGGCATTTGCCTTGTCCGCAGCTGATCCTGGATAGATAGTGGTTTAAATTCCAGCATCCCATCTGGTCCCCCGAGCCTCCCAGGAGCGATTTTTGAGCGCAGAACCAGGAGTAACCCCTGAGCACTGCCAGATGTGACCCAAAAACAAAAACAAAATTATATTAAAAGTACAGAATATAAAAATGTAAGTGTATATTATTTTAAAACACATCAAGTCATGATTTGATCTTTTGGTAAAAGTATTAAAATGGTATATAATGGAATCAAGTGAAAGCTTTCCAATGCTGCTGGTAAGAAAAATATCTATTTTAAAGAATTCTTTACACAGGGACCAGCGTGGTGGGGCAAGTGGTAGGACATCTGCCTTGCACACGCTAACCTAAGATGGACCGTGGTTCAATCTCCTGGCATCCCATATGATCCCCCAAGCCAGGAGCGATTTCTGAGCACATAGCCAGGAGTAACTCCCAAGTGACACCGTGTGTGGCCCAAACTCCCCCTCAAAAAAAAAATTCTTTACACAGGGACTGGTGAAATAGCACAGCTGAAGGGCATTTGCCTTGCAGGCAGCCACCCTAGGATGGACGGTGGTTCGAATCCTGGCACCAATATGGTCCCCCAAACCAGCCAGGAGCGATTTCTGAGCACAGAGCCACAAGAAATCTGAGATCCGCGGGGTGTAACACAAAAACCAAAATAGGAATTTTTCTTTACACAAGCAAGAGATATTTTCCAACAGAGTAAAGATAAATTAAGCAGGGGCCCAGGAGATAGCATGGAGGTAGGGCGTTTGCCTTTCATGCAAAAGGTCATCGGTTCGAAACCCGGTGCCCCATATGGTCCCCTGTGCCTGCCAGGAGCAATTTCTGAGCATGGAGCCAGGAGTAACCCCTGAGCACTGCTGGGTGTGACCCAAAAACAAAAAACAAACAAACAAACAAAAAAAAGATAAATTAAGCATTAAAAACTCCTATTCTTCCTTTCAAATACATGGATCCTTCCTTGTAAGACCAGAAAATGGAATGTGTCACTATTCCAATGTAGAGACATGCCTTAAAATAAAAAAATAATAAAATATAACATTTTGGTAACAAATATGAGAATAAAAATCCATAATAATTATTCACACACCAAGTCACTATAAACCTAAGTCATTTCAGAAGACCCGAATGTGTCAGGAACTTTGACAATTATGACTGGAGCCAGGAAACTGTAGCAGTGCAGAATTTCTTATGAATTTCTCCAGTTACTTTTTATAAACGCTGTCTTAGATGACAGCTTAATGTGTACCACATGCAATATTTATTCTTCTTCAGTGTCAGACTGTCTAGCCATCCACGGGAATACAAAGAATGTCACTTATTAGGATAAAAGCACAAGGAAGGTAATCAAGGACATATGTAACATCAGCCAATCATGCCCGATTTCAACATCCTATTCCATTCATAACAGTTCAACAATTATTTGCTTACTGATAACTTGCTTTCAGGCTGTTTGTGTTCACCATAATGGTGGTTTGCATTTATTTTGCTCTTTAGAATTGGACACTTGCTGTGTTGCATATGTTTGTCAAAACTTTCTATCTTCTGTCAGAAAAGGCTTAGCATATCAACTAATTCCTATTTGTCAGGAACCACTAATACAACCATCAGTAACCCTTGGTGTCAATAGGGCACTGAAATAACAACCAAACAACAAATGTATATGTCTTAAATATTTCACAGAGAAAAATTTCTTTAAGTACTAAGCAGTAAGAGTTGTTACTCTGAGCTAAGCTGTATCTGTCCTGTAAATAGTTAAGAATGTCTAATAGGCACTGCTTTCTCTTTTGTTTGTTTTCCAAGGCTGTAAAGTGGATAGAAATTCCCAGTCTAAACTGGAGGTTTTACAATTATACATACAAAGTGCCCAAGTTATACCCAGTTACAATAAAACATACACTTGGTCACTCATACCATTTTTTAATAAATTAAAACAATGTCCCATCACACACTGTAATCATGAAATAAGTGAGTGCAGAAGCATAATTACTTAATCATACTTCATCAGAAAACTTTAATCAGATATTGCCTTGACAATGTATTCTAGTAATGTCTAAAAGATTTAAATAGTACTTTCAAAAGATCTAGACAAATAAGGTATTTACTTCTCAAGAGAGAAAGAAAACAAATGTTTAATATAATCTCCACATCTCTCTTGGCCTGGTTAATTCTTCCCCCTTCTGTCTCTATCTGTTTGTTCTGAATTAAAGCTCTATGATGAAAGGAATATTCCACACATGCTTCTCTATACATTATCAACATAAGAAATCAACAAAAAATTATCAACAAAAAAATCTCCTCTACTTTTAGATAATATTAAAAACATCATTACAGAGTGCTCTTTTTCAGGCTACATCTATCTTGTAAACTAGTGATTTCTCTTCATTTATAAAAGATGTTATAGCTGCTAACTGTAAAAGTAAACATAGATGACTGGAAAATGCTTGTGGAATGTTGAAAGACAGTAGGGATTATTCTCCATTTGACTGTCTTCGGCTGCACCCAACAGTCCCTGAGAGTTAGTCCTGGTTCAGTACTTAGGGGTCGCTCCTTGTGGCACTGAGCAGACAATATGGTGGTGGGGTCACACCCAAGCCTCACGTTAGAGATCAAAACTGTATTAGCTGAATGTAAGTAAAGGACAAAGCCACTGTACTATCTTTCTGGCCCCAAGAGACTATAGTTTTAGTGTGAAGACACATGTGTGTGCATGCATGTGTCTGAACACAGAGGGAAAACTGAACCCAGGGCCTCCTCTAGATGAGACCTTTAGTCTATCTCCCAGCTACATCTCTGGTCTCCATATACTATTTTAACTGTTGTCCCTACAAAGGGTTCTTAAATTGGTATGTGTTTGGGTAACTTTCAGAATTAAGTCCTTTATGGAATAAAGATGTGGGATTAGATACCAGCTTTGTATTGAACTTCCTTAATCACAGCATAATTAATTTTTAGTTTGATACTTTTCGAGCATTAACAGTTTAATGATGACTCCCCTTTACATTACGGAAGCTGCAGTGACAGGAGATATGTTGAGCATATGACAGATTTCTCAGTCTTATCTTCCTAGCTTTACCAATGCTCCAATGATCACTCTGGCATAGTGGTAAAGAAAATGATTCTGAGACAAATGCTTAGTTCTGAATCTTGGTATTAGTGACTGTTTATGTGACCTTAACTAACTTCTTCAAATCCTTTCTGTTCATTTGTTTTTGGGTCGAGCCAGTGGTGCTCAGGGTTTATTCCTGGTTCTGTATACTCAGATAACACCTATTAATGCTTGGAATTGAACTGAAATCAGTCGCATGCAAGGCACATGCCTTATCCCTGTACTATCTCTCCGGCATAAAATTCCAAAATCATAAATTTTCTTGCCTTCACTTAATAATGGGACTTGCTTCACAAGAGTTGTTGACAATTTTAAGTGTCTAGTAATTTGTTAACTGCACACCATATGTAAACTAATAATGTCTATTAATACATTTAAGAATATCAAACATAGTGCCGGAGAGATAGCACAGCGGTAGGGCATAAGCATTGCACATAGCTGATCCAAGACGGATGGTAGTTCGAATCCTGGCATCCCTATGGTCCCCATGCCAGCCAGGAGCAATTCCTGAGTGTAGAGCCAAGAGGAACCCCTGAACACTGCTGGGTGTAAACACCCACCCCCAAACATCAAACTTATTATAAGGTGTTTTTATTTCTTTTGGTTTTTGGGACACACCCAGCAGCATTCAGGGGTTACTCCTGGTTCTACACTCAGAAATCACTCCTGGACGGGGCCCCGGGAGATAGCATGGAGGTAAGGCGTTTGCCTTTCATGCAAAAGGTCATCGGTTCGAATCCCGGCGCCCATATGGTCCCCCGTGCCTGCCAGGAGCAATTTCTGAGCATGGAGCCAGGAGTAACCCCTGAGCACTGCCGGGTGTGACCCCCCCAAAAAAAAAACAAAAAAAAACAAAACAAACAAACAAACAAAAAAAAGAAATCACTCCTGGCAGGCTCAGGGGACCATATGGAATGTCGGGATTTGAACCACAGTCCTTCAACATACAAGGCAAATGCCCTACCTCCATGTTATCTCTCTGGCCCCCCATAAGGTATTTTTTTAATTGTGGGGGTGGAGGAGCTGTGTGTGTGTCACACCCAGTACAGAGATACTCCCATCTCAGTGCTTAGGGATTGCTGGTATCACACAGAGCATCAGAGTATCACGCAATGCTAGGGAAAGTACACAGCCTCACAAACAAAGCATGAACTCCTGCCTTTGAGTTATTTCTCTGGTGTTATATATCATTGTTATATTTCACATTCACTGCCCATTTATATCTCAACTTCTCTACCCCATGTAATGAAAAAGTATCTCACCCTGTCCCCCTTTTTTTTTAACTTTGAGATACACCCGGTGACACTCAGGGGTATTCCTGGTACACTGTTAAGGAGTTGCTCTTGGCAATGCTGGAGTACCAAAATGAGAGATTGGGAGTCAAGCATGAGTCCCTGCAGGCAAAGAAGGTTGTTAAGAGAACTCTCTAGCCCCTAAAGAATTATAGCTTATTATTTTTATTTTTGGTTTTTGGGTCACACCCAGCAGCGCTCAGGTTACTCCTGAGCAGGCTCAAGGGACTATATGGGATGCCAGGATTAGAACCACTGTCCTTCTGCATGCAAGGCAAACGCCCTATCTCCATGCTATCTCTCCAGCCCCTTATTCTTTCTTTTCTGTGCTATTGCTCTGGACCTGAAGAAATTTTCTTTTTTTTTTTTTTTAAGAAATATTCTTAATGAATTGCATGGCATGCCAGGATAAAAATTTTTATTATATTATTTTAAAATATCATATAGTTACATTGTACATATAATATTATATGTCAAAACTTATATAGTTATATGATCTGTGGTTACAGTTGTTTTCTAGATTCTAGTCTTGAGTGCTATTTTAGGCTGGAAAATCATGCAATTTTGTTGTAGTTTTGGACCACACCTGGTGGTGCTCAGGGGTACTGCTGGCTCTGTGCTTAGAAATCGTTCCTGGCATGCCTGGGGGACCATGACATGCCTGGAATAGAATCCGGGTCTATCCCAGGTCGTCCACATGTAAGGCAAATGCCCTACCACTTTGCTATTGCTCTGGACCTGAAGAAATATTTTTGTTTGTTTTTGTTTTTTGGGTCACACCCAGCAGTGTTCAGGGGCTAGTCCTGGCTCTATGCTCAGAAATCGCTCCTGGCAGGCTCGGGGGACCATATGGGATGCTGGGATTCCAACCACTGCCCTGCATGCAAGGCAAATGCCCTACCTCCATGCTATCTCTCTGGCCCTGTATGTGATTTCTGTACCATTTATATGTTGGTAGCTCATCAATTTGAAATTAGAAATATTTTTCTAAAGAAAATATTTAGTAATTAGGCTATCTCTCCAGCCCCACATTCAAGGTTCTTAATTCAGCTGTCCTAGCACACTGTGAATGTGTGTCTCAAGGGAGCAGGGAGAATGCCATGCTCAGCTGTGCTCAGGGCTTAACTCTTGGCTCTGTGCTCAGAATAGTCAGATACCTAAAAGTTAAATAGCACCATTTTTGGTACCTTGTGAATTAATCAGATTTTTGAAGATGTCTCATAACCTAATGTCTTTTGATGCAAGAACAGCTTTTCAGTTAATTTATAAAAAGAAATTAAAAGGCCGGAAAGATAGCATGGAGATAGGGAGTTTGCCTTGCATGCAGAAAGTCACTGGTTTGAGTCCCGGCATCCCATGTGGTCCCCTGAACCTGCCAGGAGTGATTTCTGAGCATGGAGCCAGGAGTAATCCCTTAGCACTACTGGGTGTAACCTAAAAACAAAAAACAAAACAAAAAAGATTATATTATTGTAACACTTAAAGATGTACTCTAATGGATTTCAAGGCATGACAACATTGTCAAAGCTGAAAAAGGTGAAATCATGAGGCTCCGTCTGTAAAAAAGGGCTTGAGGGGGAAGGGGTTCTATGGAAGGGCTTGAGGGGCTAAAGGGATGATGGTGGAGATGCAAAGGGGGTGTGGCTACTGCACAACAGACAGTACACAACTAAAGGCCTTTGTTTTGGAGGAAAATTGTTTAAAAGCATGGAATTACAATAGTAATATATATATACACATACTTACATATAAAGTGTACTATACTATACATATAATCTATATGCTATATGGTACATTGTATTTTATATATTATACAAGGTAAAATATCTTGGAGAATTAAAAAATAGATAAATCACATGTCCATTATCACTTGCATTTTCAGTATGATAATTAAACTAGGGAAATATGGTTTATATACTGTAATTTAAGTTTAATTTTAGGTCATTCCTGGCTGAACTCAGAGCTTACTTCCGGTTCTACACTCAAGGGATGACTCCTGGTGGCACTTTTTTGGACCACATAGTATAAGACAAACACTTTAGCCCCATTCTATCTCTCAGGTCCCTAGGACACATTTTTGTTTGTTTGTTTTGGGGCCACACTTGGTGATGCTCAGGAATTATTCCTGACAGTGTTTAGTGGATGGGATGCCAGAGATTAAATAGGGGCTGGCTATGTGCAAGTCAAATACCGTCTACACTTGGTGATGCTCAGGAATTATTCCTGACAGTGTTTAGTGGATGGGATGCCAGAGATTAAATAGGGGCCGGCTATGTGCAAGTCAAATACCGTCTACCACTGTATTATCTCTCTGGCCCCTTAGAATACATTTTTAATGAATATTCTGAAGATGAGAGAGAGAGAGCACGAGGGTTAAGTTTGCTAGTCTTGCATGCAACCAGCACTTCCAAATGTGACCTATATTTTCCCCTTCCTCCAATGAAGATTTGATGAATTGTCTTCTGCTACACAAACAACTAAGTAATTAGTCTGGAGTTAAAGAGTTATTAGGGGCCCGGGAGATAGCATGGAGGTAAGGCGTTTGCCTTTCATGCAA
>PVKC010040483.1:0-12330 GCA_004027635.1 Crocidura indochinensis | reverse complement strand
AATGACATGGTTCAATCAAAAGCATTAACTGGGGGACTCTAACACCAGAATTGCTTATAGAACAACTCATAAAGAGAAGGAAAAAAGTGGTTAGAACCATCTCTGTCAAGAGAATATTTAGTAAGATTTACAGATGTCAAAGAAAAAACACATAGAATATTTGAAAGAAATACTTGTCCATAGTATGTCTTTTGAAATAGTTCGGGGTTGTTAAACATAATGAATAGTATTGGTCTGTGATTAGGATTGCGAAGGAGCGAAGTTAAAAAGAGTTATGTGGGTCAGTGGCGATTGAGAGAATAAGAAAAAAGAATAAAAAATAAGCTTTATAGGGGAGGGGGAAAGGGCAGAATTCTAATAGACATTCTGGAGGCACAAACAAAAACATAAGGATTGGGAATATTCTTAATATATGAGGTACGCGCGGGGGCATTAGCCCCCGCGCAGTTTCCACACCAGAAGGCCTGGAGGCCGAGGGCCGAAGAGGGGGCAGCTAGGAGCCCATCAAGGCCCCCAGCACCCCCAAGTAAGAGAGCAGGCCTCGCACATGGGGCTTCCCAAAACCCCAAGCTGGAAAGGACCAGCCTGCAGTTTAAGAGAGGATATATATATAGAACCTCAATATGTGATGGGGTTACCACTAGATCATCTCTAGACAGTGATGTACTTTAATTGATCACAATACAACTCATAGAAATGTTTACTGGGTTCTCAAGATAAAGTAATAGGAGCAAATGAAAGGGAACATCTGGTTGGAAAGGTCCTGTGTGTAGAAATTTCCAACTTCTGCATGGAATTAGGGTGTGCCACTCTCCACGTGAATGTGTTTGCCCCTCATGAAAACTCTCCAGACTCAGTAATTTGGGACTTTAAGAAAGAGTCAATATCTAACTTGACCTTTCTGGTGAGCAATCTCTACCCTGAAGCCATTTGGGGAACCAACTGACAGTCATTGCACTGAACAAAAGAGGCTTCTATCCAAAAAGTTCCAAAGGAAATTTAGGAGCTCTATGTCAGCAACAGAGATAAAAAAACCAAATGTTGGAACAAAAGTTGCTCCTCAGAACTATCACTCAGGAAATGCCAAGGGGGTTAGGAGCTCTGACTCAGTAACTGGGGGTAGAGCCCAAATAGACATTTCATACTCAGTTCCAATCACATAGTGTGACTGAATATTTATCTCTCACAGTATCTGAACAGAGGCTTATTCTCTTTGATCCTGCCAATCCCTTGGTACCATTATAACAAATATGTTGACTCCCTCTTGCCCTTTCTCTTTGAATCAGTGATGTGACATTCACTAGAGAAGTCTCAACCCAGAGTAGTCAGGAATAGAAGAAATAGTACAGTGGATAAGGCTCTTGTCTTGCATGGACTGATTCAGCTTCCATCCCCTAGTACCCCATATAGTCCCCCAAAATCCCTTCAGAAGTGATCCCTGAGCACAAACCAACAAGCTCTAGCACAGCTAGGTATGGCCCTAAAGCAAAAACAAAAAAGAAATTCTAAGTCCAAATGGAGAAACCAATGGAATAGGTAGTAGCTGGGGCCAGATTGCCAGGCTGTGTGGCTAAAAGCATGGAGGTGTTGACATGGGATAGAGGAGAGATGGTAATCAGGAAATAAGGGGCCAGAGCCTAGAGGTAAACAGACCAGAAGGTGAGTCAAAAGTCTCAAGAGACCCTAAAAAGAAAGAGAGTTTTGCTTACAGTGGTAGAGTTGAGCCCATGATTTGGAAAATCCTCTATGCATCTCCTGCTCATTTCATTGATCTTATCAAAATTCCTAATTGTCCATTTTTAAACCAACAATCAAAATTTCCTTGGTGTGCTCTCTCTCTTGCTTTTCTCATTCCCTCCCTCATGTCCTTTATGCTTGGAACAGTCTCCCACTTAGCATCTGCCTGCCCTGTTCCTTGCCTTCCTTTACAACTCCACCTACCACTCAGTTTTTTTGATTAAAGTTGAGTAATTACACTTTTTTCCCCAAAGCACACCTATTAAATTCTAAATGTCACTGGTTACTGTATATAGTGAAAAATCTTAGAGAAAGTCAGAGATCTGATTCTTTTTAAGGAAATTAAAAAATTACTCATTAAAAGCACCACACCTGAGGCATTGGGGAGGTAGGATAGGGCTCAGGGATACCTTTTTTTGTGTGCTTGGTGTCCCAATTTAATCCTGAGCATTGTATGGCTCTCTGAGCAGTTCCAGAGGGATATAGGTAGTTCTTGGCTCTCCAGAATCCAAGTAGCACCACATCCTCAGGCCCCAACATTGGACTGTACAGCCTAATTAATCAAGTATCACCATAGGTGATTCCTGGTTTCCCTGATCACTGCGTAGGGCCAGCCCTCCCAAAAGCACCATGGCTGGTACCAAATAATTTTCAGTAAATTACAACTATTATGTTTATGGATTTGGTGCTAGAGATGGAATTTAGGGCTTCATACATGCAAACAGACCCAACCACTGAGCTACAACCCCACTAAAATTATTAATAATGATATGTTATTAATAAGGTAACAAAAATAATAGATATATGCTCTTAGCAGACAAGAATGGTACTTACTCTATGCTTAAATTCAATGATCCCATATTAAAACATTCATTTGAATATTCAAATTCATTCATTGAAAATTCAAATTCATTTTTTCTGCCAAACCTATCTTCTCTTCTAGCTCAACCTAAAATGAGGGACCCTTTATACCAAATCAGATCAGGATAGGCTGTGCTTAGGAGAGCCAAGCCAATTGCCCACCACTAGATGATTGGGGTTCTCTTTTTTTTTTTTTTGGCAGAGGGGTTTCTCTTTTTAAGAATATAAATTGAGAGACACCAGGGCTTCAAGTAAATAGAAGAAAACAGGAGTTCTCAACTTAATTCTAAGGGATGTGGTTCCTGACACTGCCTTGATATTTGCCCTTCTGAAGCTTGAGTTCTTCTAAAGGTTCCCACAACACCTATATCTGGGGCTGGAAAGACAGCTTAATGGGATGAGTGCATTCTTTAGGAAGCTTGGGTTTGATTCCCAACACCATCCAGTCCCATGAGCAACAACCAGGAGCAATCAATCACATGGTCTCATGAGCACCACAGAGCCAGAAGTAGTCCCCAAGACCTGCTGGCTGTGACCTCTACCTGAAACAAATAAAGACACCTATTCCTTATGAAAACAATTTTTTTTTTTGGATTTTGGGTCTCACCCAGCAGTGCTCAGGGGTTCCTCCTGGCTCCATGCTCAGAAATTGCTCCTGGCAGGCACGGGGGACCATATGGGGCACCGGGATTCGAACCGATGACCTTTTGCATGAAAGGCAAACGCCTTACCTCCATGCTATCTCCCGGGCCCCATGAAAACAATTTTTAAGCTAATTGAATAAGGTTTTCTGAGTTCATATCACAACTCTACTACTTTTCTGTGACTTGGAGAAAGTTACTTTATAAAGTTTCTGAGTTTCTGGGACTAAATCAAACAAAAAGTTTCTGTATGGCAAAGGAACATGGACTAAAACTAAAAAGCAACTAACTGACTGGGAGAAAATATTTTTACTCAACACAACAGATTGATATCTATAATATACAAAGAGTATTCATAAAGATTAACCCCCCCCAAAAAATCTAAAACCCCATCAAAAATGGGGAGGGGAAATGAACAAGCACCTCTCTCTCTCTAAGGAAGATCAACAAATAACTAACAGACACATTAAAATATGCTCATCATGTCTTATCATTAGGGAAATCCAAATCAAGATGACAATGAGGTATCTTTACACTAATGAAGGTGGCACATATCAAAAATGCTGCCAACAGTCTGTGTTGGCAGGGATGTGATGAAAAAGAAATTGTCATCCACTGTTAGTGGGAATGTTGTCTGGTTCAACTTCTATAAAAAAACAGTATAGAAGGTTCTCACTAAACTCAATTGAGCTGCCATATAACCCAGAAATTCCACTTTTGGGTATCTATCCCAAAACTGAAAGATGTTCATTCAAAGTATATATGCATATGCATAGTATTATTCATTGCAACACTCAATACACCATTGTTTCAATTCAGCTAAGAGTTGGAATCAGCCTATATATTCAACAGCAGATGAGTGGATTATGAAAATGTGCTACAGATATAAGATGAAATACTACTACATAGCTTTAAGGAATGATGTAATCATGAAATTTGCTACAACCTGTGTAGAACTGGAAGATATTGTGCTAAAAGCAGTAAACCAGAAAAAGAAGGATAAATACAGTGTGATATCACTTATATGTGGTATTTAGAATAACTAAATTAAGAAATGCAACAGTTGGGGCCCGGGAGATAGCATGGAGGTAAGGCGTTTGCCTTTCATGCAAAAGGTCATCGGTTCGAATCCCGGTGCCCCATATGGTCCCCCGTGCCTGCCAGGAGCAATTTCTGAGCATGGAGCCAGGAGTAACCCCTGAGCACTGCCGGGTGTGACCCCCCAAAAAACAAAAAACAAAAAAAAAGAAATGCAACAGTTTAAATGGACCTTATCTAGAATACTCTTGGTTGCATAGTGAGGAAAAGGAAAAAAACTGAGTAGAGGAGGAGAAGGTCAGATGTGAAACAACAGGGAACAGAGATCAAGGGTACTCAGGTGCATTGCTAGTGTTAATAAAGAACAGAACTGGGGCTGGAGTGGTGGCACAAGTGGTAGGGCATCTGCCTTGCATATGCTAACCTAGGATGGACAGCGGTTCAACCCCACAGCATCCTATATGGTTCCCCAAGACAGGAGTGATATTGAGCACAGAGCCAGGAGTAACCCCTAAGCATCACCTGGTGTGGCCCAAAAATTAAAAAAAAAAAAAAGGACAGAACAGAACTAAATATCCCAGCCAGAGCTACAACAATAAAATCACAAGACTCAAACTTTAACTACCAGATCTTAAGAGGTGTATGTTATGAGGGCAGCCTGGGGGTGGTGGTGGCATGGGATGGACTCTGGGAACATTGGTGGAGAGAGACTGACACTGGTGGTGGGATTGGTGGTGAAACGTTGTATGTCTAAAACTCAACTCTGAATAACTTTGTAGAACACAAGCTTTAAATTTTAAAAAAAGTCACAAAAAGGTCTGAGTTTCAATTTTCCATCTGTAAAAAGTATGTTCATACCTTACGACTTTCTAGTAATTAAATATAGTATTTTATTCTTATACTTGTATTTACTGAAAAATTAGCATCTTAATTTCTTTTTCTCATGTTAAGGGCATTGGAAATGTCCAAATATAAGCAGGTATTATAGTTTGGATATGAGCTCATCTGCATACAATGAAATAAATGGATTAAATTTTGATTCTGAATAAAGATTATCTAGGGTGGCTCTGAGCAGTTAATACAGCCATGGACCCAGATCTGCCATATCTGAGGGGGTCACCCTCATTTGAATGATCCAAGAGGGATAGTTCCAAACATAAGGAAGGGAGGAGGAAAGGAAAAGTTTGTTCCAACCTTCAGACTTGTCACTACTACATGCAGTCCATTGGTCAGAACTTGGTCACATGGGCCTACTACCTGCAATGGAAAGTGGGTAATGTTTTCAGCATCTTCGTCAACATGAACCTCTGTACTGCCCAATGTGCCCAATGTGTGCCCCTTAATAAAACAAACCAAAAAAAAAAAAAAGGCAAAACAACAACAAGAAGGAAACAATAACCGTGCAGCGGAAATGCTTTTACATTTTAAAATTTTGTTTTATTTTGTTGGACCATACCCAGATTTGCTCAGGAGTTAACTCCTGGCTGGGCACTCAGGAATCACTCAGAGGACCATATGGGTTGCTAGGCATCAAACTTCCAAAAGCCACAAGATTTCCTTTAATTTTGTCTTTAACACAAGTGCTGTGATATCTTTCTTTGTTCTTTTGGTGTCGGTTAGAATGTGGGCTTTAGAGTCTCAGGCAAGAGATCAGATTCCAACTCTTACGGTACTGGCTGTTAGACCTGGATCAGTTTTCAAAGCAGTACGGATCTGACACCATCTTTTGTAAAGTATCCAGCGCCAGGAGGACTCTAGCTTGCTGGATCTATGGTGACTGTTTTGAAGAAAAGAATGGGAAAACCAAGCAATTTGAGGAAGAAAGGAAAACAAACTCACAATCAGAAAATTTCTAGAGGGTAGCCGGAGTCCGCCTATCATGGCTGCACTTCATTGCTCAGTTTTATCCTTCTGTAAAAAGGTCCCAAGTTTGAAACCCTGCTCTGTCATTGGCCAGTTTCTTGCCTTCTAAGCTCTTCCTTTTTGTCTCTTTCTGCCTCAGTTTCCCAAAGATACCTTGCTCAGAGACCCTCTTATTAACCAGCTGTAGTTCCACAACTGAGCAGCAGAGGGTAGTGAAGCCCCAACATTCTCTCTGGCGCCTTCCTGTTCATTTCTTATGTAGCTGCCATCTGACAGTGGTGACCACTGTCAAATTCATGCTTTGTATGCAGGATCCCTGGGTTCAATCCCAGAGGTACCATAAGGAGTGGGCTCTGAGTACTAAAAAGGAAAAGAATTTTGAATTAAAAAAATAGGTTTTTTTTAAAAAAAGATAATCAGTTTCCCCCTCAGTGTGCAGTAGGAATGAAGTTTCCCATAATACACAGAACAGGAAGCAGAACCTCTGAAGTATAAATAAGACCACATAGCAAGTTCGGTCAGATTATGTACTAAATTTAGAACATTCAAATGCACAGAATGCATTACTGCTAAGTGTTGACAACCCAGTACCTATTTTATGGGGCACACAGCACTTCCTGACCCTAAATTATCAAAAAAAAAAAATTCTCATCTTTCTCCCCAGTTTACGGATGAGCAAATAGAGGCTTTTCTAGGTTATGACATTTGACTTAAATTTTTCTTTATCAGCTCTAAGAGATTGTTTGGGTAGGTGGGAGGACTCTAAGAAATATTTTCTTAAAACTAATTATCCCAGTTTTATGCCCATTTCAATGTGATGGAGGCAGTAGGTTCTATTTTGCAAAGAGATTAAGCTTCTCTTGGTTTCAGCATTTGCTGAAATTTCCTGAGGAATTGAAGTAGCTTTAGATCAAAGGGATTATTTCTCAGCCACTGAAAGAATCACTGTTTCAGTGGTTGCATTATGTATACATGTGCAGTCTCTGAAAGGCTCAAATAAAATTACCTCAAACACTTAAATGTGAATTTTTAAGTTAGTGTAATAAGTAACTGATGCAGCAATTCAATAGCAACAGAATTAACCAGCCCCCAGAGAAGACTAATGCATAATGAGAGGTGAGATGGAGTCAGTGGTAGGAAGAGTCTAGGTGTAAATTGTACTTGTTTTGGTAGATTGTCCAGATTTCTTCCACACCACCTTCCTGGCAATAGCACCCAGTGTGTAACTGGGGTATCACTTCCCAGGTTAAGCTTCAACTGCTGTTGAAGACCGTTAACTCACTTCCTTCTTCAAAAGTTGTTACATATCCTGAGTCTGACCTATCTGAACACCACTTCCCTCTACTCTGGGATTGGATCCTGGCTGAGTATATGTTTGCTTCGAGTCAACTGGGACTTCTGAAAAATCATTCCATTTGTTGGAAACTTCTAACTAGAATGAGTTCTCTTTCTGTTGGATTTAAAGATCACAGTGAAGCTTAAAACATTACAAGAGGGGCCCGGGAGATAGCATGGAGGTAAGGCGTTTGCCTTTCATGCAAAAGGTCATCGGTTCGAATCCCGGTGCCCCATATGGTCCCCCGTGCCTGCCAGGAGCAATTTCTGAGCATGGAGCCAGGAGTAACCCCTGAGCACTGCTGGGTGTAACCCAAAACAAAAAAAAAAAAACCAAAAAAAATTAAAAAAAAAAGAAAGTTGTTTTAGGGGCCCAGGAGATAGCATGGAGGTAAGGTGTTTGCCTTTCATGCAAAAGGTCATCCGTTCGAATCCCGGTGCCCCATATAGTCCCCCGTGCCTGCCAGGAGCGATTTCTGAGCATGGAGCCAGGAGTAACCCCTGAGCACTGCCGGGTGTGACCAAAAACCAAAAACAAAAACAAAAACCAAAAAAACAAAAAAACAAAAAAAAAACATTACAAGAAAAATGAGCACTTTCACGATGCCAACATGTCTTGGTCACCTGTTGCAACTCTGCTGCCTTGTAAATCTCTTTCTCTTAAGTGAATTTAACAACTGGGCAGCACGTCCCTGCTATGAGGCAGCAAAGGGGTACTCAGCTTCGAACTTCTTCAAGCATCTGCTAGGATGAGCTGACAAGCCTCTAGCTCCTATTCCTCTGGATACTCTGAGTTTATGCCAAGACCCTTCCTATTTCCCCAGTCTGCTTTCAGCTAACTAATGGCCAGACATACTGGGAGCCAGAGCAGGGCCCTAACTGCCAAAGGTTCCTCTTACAGGGTACTCTCATTCAGGAATTTCCCAGCCTGACTGAAACCCTTCAAACTACATCATGCTTTCCTGCTCTCATTCCTTCTGCCTTTATCTGCATGGGCATACTGACATTCACATAAATCGCTTGCAAATCCCAACTGCTCATGGCATCTCTTTCTCAAATAATCTGCACTAATTCAGATAACTGAGTCTGCATATTGTAGACTGAACTAAGGAAATCTCTCACCATCCAAACCCATAATTCTGTTGTCAACAAATGATTTCACATGGCAATTATCAGGTCCACAGGTCTTGGAGTCAGAATGACGATGTCCTGAGCCCTATTTGCTAGCAGCATAACCTTGTAGAAGTCCTTAACCTTTCCTGATCCTTTATATTGAATCAGTAATACTAACCAAGAATTAGTTTGTCCTCTACTCAGTATTAGGCTATGTCTATCTATTATTTTGTTATTTTAACTGATATAACTAATTGGAGGGAGAGAAGGTTA
Organism: Crocidura indochinensis; assembly: GCA_004027635.1. Lineage (NCBI taxonomy): Eukaryota > Metazoa > Chordata > Mammalia > Eulipotyphla > Soricidae > Crocidura > Crocidura indochinensis. The sequence continues at coordinate 3,469 of PVKC010040483.1, read as the reverse complement.
CTGATACTGGGTAATGAGTGACCAGGAGAGTTAAATATTTAGTAGTGCCCAGAGCAGCACCACTCCCATGCCCCACTGTGTTAAAAGATAATAATGGTAGCCAGTTGAAAAGCTGTTATAAGGATCGAATAGGAAGATTCATTCATTATCTTTAATTTTTATCTTCTGTGCTCACCCCTTAATCAACCATATATGGCAGGGGTCAAATAATTCTAGGTCATTGTTCTGTATAATGTTCTTAATCCTTTTACACCTTGCTGAAAGTTCAGAAGCACTATTCTAGATCATCAGTGATGAGGACACAGAAGAAACTAATTAAATGATTATAAATTGAAATATTTATCCAATGGAGGCAAATCCACAAATGGTAACTATTACTATTGTTGTTATCATTGCCAGAATTCTGATCATCATCACTGACATCTTCCTGCCCGTGGCTTAGCATTTGTGGCATAATTGGTTCCTTGGTATTTATGAAATGAATAAGTGAGAAATAAAGGAGAATTTTTATTCACAAACTAGTACTCTGTGCTTCAGAGAGATATTGGGAACCCTTAGAAAATAGGCCCGGTCTTTTTTGCTATTTATTTGCAAAGACAAGTTATGGTTTTCAAAGAGAAATGGCTTTAAAGAACTGAGACCTCTGCCAAGTCAGAACCAGGGGCCTGACCCCAAAGTCAGGGAGAATTTAGGACACACATCTTGCTTGGCTTAAGCAAAAAAGGAAAAGGAGCCAAGCTTTGTGCAAACTCAGTCGTGAAACAAGAGCCGTTCTCAGGGCCCAGGAACACGCTCTGTCCCATGTTTAATTTCTTCCATCTGTCTGGTATCTGACCTCTGCTGCCCTCCTCGCCATTGCCACACATTGTCTGCGCACGTTCCCATATAAGGTGATCTCTCTCTCTCTTCCTCTCTTCCCCTCTCCCTCTCTTTCTAGCGGTTGGGCTGCAGCAACCCTGGCTTCCTCCACCCTGCGCTCCCTCTCTAGGCCTTCCTGGCAGCCTCTGCCGTGAGGATGGATAGCTGGAGAGCAGGAAGGGGCAGGGGGCTGCCAAGGAATGTGGCAGGTTTATTTTTGTTCTGACTGCATTCCTTGCCAGGCCTGCAGGCTTCAGCCACTTGGGAATGTCACATGCCGATAAGACAGTGGGGGTGACAGAGCTGTGGCTCAAATCTGCAACACCCCAGGTGTGAGCCATCATCACAGATTAGGGAGGGTGGGGTGCTGGGGTCAGCAGGACCTCTGAGGTCGTGGGATTCGGCTTGTCCGGCTGCCGTGTTTCTGATTCCCAGCAAGTCCAATTTGGTCCTTCAGAAAACCACTTGCAGGAATTGAGATTTGTAATCTCACTGGAGCTCATCTCTGGCCAAAACCGTAGTTCAAAATCTAACTGCAGAGTGGAGAAGAGTCAGGTGTCAGGCAGTTTCAGGACTGCTGTGACCTTCGCTAAGTTGCCTGGCCACTCTGACTCAGTTTCCTTATCTGTTGAACTAATACCAACTATCAAACTCGATGCTCATGTAGGATCACAGTGAAATGTTAACTACTTGGGGACAGGGATTAATGTCTATTCTGGTCAGTGTTGTTTCAACAGCACCTGGAATGCTGATAGCACACAGAAAGTACTCACGTATATATTGAACAAATTAAACAAATTAAAATGAGATCATTCTTTTATGTGCTCATGTCCAATAATTGGTAGCTGTTACTATCCATTCAACAAGTTAGTTCGGTGCCAAGGGCTAGAACTTTCAAAGCAAATGAGAAAATCCCGCCCCTGCTTTCAGGAGCTGTTTAATGGGGAGATAGTTTATAAAAGAAGTTAAAGTCAGAGACTCCTAAGAAATATGGAAGAAAAAAATTTAAGTATAAAGAAGAAATGTGTTTTTCAGCCCTTTTGACCATGACTCACAGCAAGCAATGTTTATTGTGTGACCCCGATGAACCCACATACATGTTTATTAAACAGAAATTAAATTTTCACAAAACAGTTGAGGAAGATTGTCTGCAAAGCTGACTGCCAGCGCTGTGGCCAACGTCATTTCTGGTCAGCACGAGTCCTCCCTCCCCATCAGGAGGGAGTAAAATTGCTTTTTGTCCTCTTGAATCTGGAATATCTGATGGACTTTCTGTGCCATTCTGGGGTTTGGTTTTAAGGGGGCCTGGTAGCTATATGTTTACGGTACCCAGCTGTTAAGATCAAATCACTAATGAGGAAAAACAGCCCACAGGGAAAGGAAAAGTCTTTCTGAGGTCCTGAAAGGAGGAACAGTATCATAGATATCCTGGCTTCAGTTGGCTGCTGGGACTCTGACAGATTCCCCTCTTGAAGCAGAACTTCCCATCTGAGCCACAAGAGTATTGTGCCAAACAGGAAAAAAAATTTAACACACACATATTAATCTTTCTCCTCAGCAATATGTTCTATTCCACTTCTTGTTTCGAAAGAAAATAGTCAGGGCCAGAGAGCTCATACATTTCCTTGCATGCATCTGTCCCTGGTTTGATCCTTAGCACTGCATATGGTCCAGGGGTCAATCTCTGAGCACAGAGCTAGGAATACCCACTGAATACTGCTAGACGTAGTCCCCAAGACCCAATAATGACAAAGAAGAGGAGGAGGAGAAGGAGGGGGAGAGGAAAGAGGAGGAGGAGGAAAAGGAGGAGGGGGAGGAAAAAGGGGTGGAGGAGAGAGAGGGGGAAGGGGAGGAGGAAGAAGGAGGGGAGGAAGAGGGGGAGAAGAAGAGAAGGAAGGGGAAGAGGAGAGGAGGAGAAGAGGAGGAAAGAGAGGAGGGAGAGGAGGAAGGGGAGGAGGAAGGAGGAGGAGAAGAGGAGAAGGATGAAGGGGAGGAGGTAGAGAAGAAGAGGAAGAAGGAGAAGAAAAGAAAGTGGAGGAAGGGGAGGAGGAGAAGAAAAGGAAGAAGAGGAAGGGGAGGAGGAGAGGAAGAGAAGAAGAGGAAGAAGAGGAAGGGGAGGAGGAGAGGAAGAGAAGAAGAGGAAGAGGGGAGAAGGAGGAAGAAAAAGAGGAGGAGGGAGGGGGAAGGTGGAAGGGGGGAGGAGGGGGAGGAGAATAGAAGGTTCAGTGGGGAGTCTTGAATGCATGAGCCATCCCCACCAATCCCATCCATTCCTCCACCCTCAGCACTGTCCAATATCATTGAGACCTCTGGTGCCACAGTGTGACATCATAACAACTGCAAATCGAAGAAAATGGGTGTAATTAAGACTCACTGAACTGGTTTTCACTAACCCTAACAGGTCTTAACCAACAGTCTGAGAAACAGTGATGTCGAATGACTGGCAGGTGATGACTTCATTTAAGTAGGAGGGTGAGAAAAGGCCTCCCTGAGAGAGTAACACTCGAGCTGAGTGAGACCTAAATGGGGAGGAGCAAGGCTGGGGAGAACAGACAGGCAGAAGAATAGTAGAGCAGAAGTCTCAAGGCTAAAGAGGGTTTGGTGTTTCTGA
>PVKC010040482.1:0-12328 GCA_004027635.1 Crocidura indochinensis | reverse complement strand
GCAATCTGGGGACTTGAGGGACAAAGTAATTGTACATGGGTTCTGTTTTATTTTTCTTAATATTCTTTGGTTGAAAATTCATTGTTAAGATATCAGCAATGGGACTTATGTGAGTTCTGTTTATGGGTGATAATCTTTCCATTGTAACTTTATTTGTCCTCTTTCTTTGCATCTTTGTTCTCATAATTAAAAATAAAAATTAAAAAAAATACAGTCCTGCACTAAGAATGAAAAAGTCCAAATAAATGACCTAAACACATATCTCTAAAATCTGGAGAAGGGATAAATATTCTGAAAGGTAGTAGAAGGAGGTAAATAGTACATGTGTAAGACCACCAAGTAGCAAATTAGACACAGAGGAGACCACTTGCTTCAGCAACCCCGGGGAGGGGGGCGGTAGGAGAGAGGATATGGGAACTAGGATTGGAACTGAGGTGGACTGAGGACTTTTTGGTGATGGGAGTTCCCCTGATTTTATGTTAATGTGTACCTAAAATATGATTGCCAATGATATGTAACCCAACATGTTTAAAAATAAAAATTATATTAAAAAAAAAGAAAAAAAAGAAATAAATAATGTAGAAATCAAGAAAGAAACACAAAAAATAAACCAGGAGTTGGTTCTTCAAAAGACTAAATATGAAGATAAACCTTTAAATAGACTCATGAGGAATAAAAAATAAAAAGTTCAAATAAATCAGATCAGAGAAGAAAGGGGAGAAATTACAACAGACCCCCTAAGCAACTCAAAATATAATCAATTTACTATAAATAGCATTCAACAATCAGATAAAGACATAATATCCAGAATATATTTAAATACTCAAAAAGATCAACAAATAATTGTAGAACCCTATGAAAAATGGGGAGTAGACATTTCCCAGAGAAAGGCAGTGGATGGCCAGTAGGCACATGAAAAAGTGCTCAGCAGCACTTATTAGGAACATTTAAATCAAGTCAGTGATGAGGAATCATCTCACATCTGGGAGAAAAGCACATATCAAAAATAATTTCAACAATCTGTGTTGGTAGGAATGTGGTGAAAAAGGAACTCTCGTCCACTGCTGTTGGGAATGTTACCTAATTCAATCCCTTTGAAAAAGGTATGGAGAGTCCTCAGTAAACTTGGATTTAAACTGCCATATAACCCAACAATTCCACTTTTGTCTATCTACCTCCAGGACTTAAAACTTTCCTTCAAAGGGACATATTATTCATTGTTTCACTTTGAATCATAGCTAAGATATAAAATCAGTATCCAACCAAAGATGAATGGATTGTGAAGATATGGTACATATACACAATGGATACTGTGTAACTATCAGGAACAATGGAATATGGAAAAACTAGTGATTGGAAGTTGACACTGGGTGGTGGGATTGGTGTTGAAATATTATATGCCTAAAATACAGTGATCAATAAGTTTGCAAATCTTCAACTCGGTCCATGCTTTCCTTGAGTTCTTTCAGCATCTTCCATATTGCTTTTCTAAAGTCCTTATCTAAGAGATTGATTAGTTCTTTGGTCATTATCTGGTCATCAGAATTGTCATCTTCGTTCTCTATGTCTGACGCTGGCCTGCGTTGTTTCCCCATTGTCACACTAGTATTGTGTGTTTTTCTACGTGTTGCGGTGGTATTCATTGGGTAGATGATGTGCGCAGCCAGACATCTCTGGTTCCGCCCTTTCTGGGTGTGTCGATTTGCCTACAAGGGAGTGGAGTCTTCTGTGGATGAGGCCTCTCAAAGGATCAAATCTTGGGCCTAGGCACACAGCAGAGATGACAGTCCAGAGAGAAATGCTGGGCTTCAGTGATCCAGCACAGTCCTTAGTGTGATTTTTTTCTCTTCTTGTTGCGATGATGTTCTTTCCTTAGAAAGAGCGCACGGCCGCGTGGATACCTAACTTTGCAAATCTTATTTCTTAAACTGAATTACATTTTTTCAAAAGAAAAAGAAATAGACAATAACAAGGACTGGCAACACTCAATCAATGCCTAACACCAATGAAAGTGCTGTAGGAAAAATCACTCCATTAAACCTTCCACAAATTGCAAGGAATAGTATCCTACTTGTCCATTTGACATGGGAAGAAACCTTTAACGAATCTAGTAGAGTAGGTTGAGTTTGAATGCAAACACACACATGCAAGTCCCAGATTCCACACTCTCAACCACTTCAGTGAAAACCACATTCCTGAAGGTTGACATAAAAGGGAAACAAAACATGTCTGTCACATGCTTTATTCTTAGCAACAGTAACAATAATGGAATATTTCTGAGACAGCAAATTGCTGGCGAAAAAAAAGACCCCCACCATTGTTCCCATAAACTTTGGGAAGAGGAAAAGTGGTTGCTTCCTCTACTAACACAGACTAGTCAGCCACAAACTGGAAACCCCCTAGGAGGGTTATCAAAAGTGAAACCTGGAGTCAGCCAGCTTTCCTAGCTGTGGTTCTCTGTCTCTCAAAGCAGCAAGAGCCTGATTTGGGGGAGGAGAGGCTTTCTTAGCCCCTTGTAGAGCAGAAAATAGGCAGAGGGATTTGTTCAAGTTATTTTGGGGACTCCATATAAAAGTAACATGAAATGAGCAGTGCTACCTGCTGAGTTTACCTGCAAGCTGTGTACCCTTGCTACAGTTTATGCACTTCTACTTTCTCCTTTCCTTTTTCCTCTTCTTGTTTCAACATGGCTAACCTCTTCATTTAAAATCTCTCCCTGGCTGAAAAGTCAGATTCCCTCTCCTCTGCCTGTCATTGGTACAATATTTACTTGGTGGCAAGTCCAGACGATTTCCTGACTGTAGGGAGGACACATTTCTGAATCTCTTTGCATGTAAGTTTTACATACTTTCAATGGGGACAGTGATCTGCTCCAGGACACTCTACCCAATGATAAACTGACAATCATTCAGCTCTGAGAACTCTAATTCACAAGACACTTCATATATTACATAATAATAACAAAAGAAACCCTGCTTATATTCACATTTAAATTCACAAACACAGGAATTCAAAATCCTTTCATACTGAAGTCAGATTCCAAGTGTTCAGAAAACAAGTGGGGAATTTAGCAAGACATTCTGCCTTGGCAAAAATGGTTGAAAAAAGAAAACCAAAGAATGAAATAATTAAACTTATTTAAGCCTGAAGTCAATGGTCCAGGCAATTGTCCAGCAAAAAATAAGCTCTTACTCAAGCAAAAAGGGAAAATTTGGTTATTGATTCTACAGGCCAAAATTTTCCATTTGACTTAGAGAGCAAACTCTCTAGTAAATTATGAGAAAAATACACATGAATTAGCTACCCCAGTTAATTACTATTCTCAAATATGTCCTGACCACATGCACAATAAAATGAACAATAACTATATCCCTTTTGTGAAAATTAAATTTTCAATTCAGAGTGAATTACTTGGGATTCTCAGACCAAGTTAAGTTTAAACATTTCATTAAAAATAATTGGGGGCTAAGGATGTGTTTCAATGGTAAAGCAAATGCCTTCTATACAGGAGATCTTGATTTAATTCCAGACACTGCAAACTGAAACATAAAACATCTGAACATCTTAACATCACTCACATTTGACTCAATGAAGTACAGATTTGAATTGCTCTTGCAAACAAAATGCCACTCTTTCCCCTTGCAGAGCCTGGGAAAGAGCTTTTGCCCAGACAAGCAAAGGTCAGAGTGAGCACAAGAATTTCCCAGTTCTTGTGCTTTTTTCATAAATTGACCAGCAAGTCTATTTTTCTGTCAGGCAAAATCAGAGAGATCACTTTCAAAATGTACACGTGAATAAACTGCACCAGACAGAAATGCATATGTTCTATATAGATAAATATATATGATATATATATTTATTTAAGTACCATATTTACAAACATGCCTGTAGTTTTATTTTAATTATAAAAAAGAACACCCGCTTTTACCAGTGCAATGTTTCCACCACTGATGCCCCCCCAACTCCCTCCTTCCCCTCCCCTGGCCTGTATTTGAGGCAGTCATTCTATTTCATTCACAGAAATACATATCTTCTTATCCATTCCATAGTCCCAAGGAAAAAAAGACAGACTCTGGGGACAGAACTATAGCATCAGAACCAAGATCAATTCCCAGCATCCCATATGGCCCCCTGAGCACCAAAAGTCTAAGTGCAGAGCCAGGAGTAAACCCTAAGCACCATTTGGTTTAGCCCCAATGCAAAAAAGACATATAAAAAGCATGCATGTTCTCCAAAAGCAGCTGCTTGCATAATTTCTAATGACTTGACCATGTATTTGACAACCTGTGACCTGAGCAAATTCTTCTAAAGGGCAAAATCAATTATTTAGTGACATAAGACTAATGACTTCATGCATTAACATTATCTCTATTTAGCAAGGGGTTGAAAATATAAATCTTACTTGCTATTGTTTTGCAGGGGTCTTAAGTAAGTCACAAGAATCGACTGAAGTTCTTTAGCATATTCTTTTTCAGTGTCCAAGATGTTCTGTAACACCTACAGAGAAACAAAGGTCAAGGTAATGCAATTTTAAATCCAGTTAAAGGTAATGTTCAATCTTAATAACGTTAGATTTAAATAATTAAGAAAATATCTATTTTCTCAGGCATACACTGAGTACTAAAGCTGAATGTACTTACTTTCATTCTAGTAAACTGATAATTCATGGCTACTGATTATATTGTATAGCACATGGATAACAGTTACCCATAACTAAAGAGGCCATTTATACAATATTGTACAAAGTTCTTTCCAAAGCTCTAAATTGGTTTAGCCTAAGAAAAGGTCTCAGTCAGCTAATAAAATATCATTATTTCCATTGTAAGGACAAGACATTAAGAGCAATGTGTTAGACACAGACTCAAAGTCAAACTATTAATGACTACTGCAATATCAACAGTACAACAACTTTTCCCTAGAAATCCATTATGATTTATACACTTGGCATATAATGAAATACATTGTTACCCAAACTTTCTGCTTATGTTTCTGATAATACCCTTAAGAAACAAACATCTGCAACATTTTAAGCACAGTCCTAAAAAGTCTTTTTTTTAAAAAGGTACAGGGTGCTAATATAAGCTATAAGAGGGAAAGGGATCATGAAAAGAAAAGAAACACAGACAAAGGAATTAAAATTTTTCTATACTCTTTTCAACAAAATAAAAATTCTAGTAAGCAAAGTCACCAATGTTCACAGTCCCACTTTCCCACACCTCCTAAGATCACAGCCCATTCCCTAGTCTTGTCTACCACCTTCCAATTACAATCCTTTCAGATAAACAAGTTAACATATTTTCTCTCCTATCACTTCATTCATTTAACAGAAAATTTACCGATTGATTTCTCTGTGAGAACTCCCAGGGATCCTGCAGACAGTTTCCATTCTATTTATGAAGAGAGACAGTAAAGAAGGGAATCACTAAAATGTAAACAATTTTTCCCTAGAAAAAAGGCCCTTTTTTCTACTAGACATAACTTACAAAACAATACATGATGGTCTGTTTCTGAATTGTAGAGTGGAAACCTGAATAGCTAGGAATTTGGGGGATAGAGTAGAAAATAACTGGACTAGAAGGTGGTTAGTTGTCCAGGCCCAGCTATCATCTAGCTGTTGGATCCAGCATTAAGGCTTTGCTTGCCTCATCCAGTATTGTGACAAATCACCTACATCACAGAGCATTCTGAAGAGATGGTAAGTCACCATAGAGACAGGTGCTAGGTGACTGGGAATACAGTCACTAACTAAAGGAGTTATACAAAATGTTTCTTATTCAAAAATAAAAAAAAAACTTATGTAACACATACTACCAAACACTATTAAAAGACAGAGAATTAAGAGATGGAAAATCAGTTATACATTGGGGAGAATAAATATAATCAAAATGTCCATTTTACCAAAAACAACCTCAATTTAAAAATTCAATGGCTTTTAAAAAATAGGAAGGAATTACTAAGGTTTATTCACAAAAAACTTTGAATATCTATGTAATTTTAAACTATAGCATCTAGTGACAGTAAGTAAAACTGTATGGTATTAGATAGAATAGAAGTAAATGATACGAGTTAACAGAATAAAATTAAAAGATTTGCTGAAAAATTCTGACAAAGGAACCAAGCATATATGGTAGAAAAAAGAAAATGTCTCCTCAAAGGATAAACCCGGGCAAGCTGGATAGCTACATGCAAAAGATGAAACTGGACTGCTGTCTAACTTCAAACCAAAAAAATATTTCACAATTGATTAAAAGCTTGGGTATAATGCCTGAAAGCAAAACGTTCATAGAAAATAACAGGTAAAATGTTTTACAACATCATCCTTAGATATTTTAAGGGACTCAATCCCAAGGAGAGGGGAGGGGGAATGGAAACTATTAAAGGGAAGGGGGAGGGGGAGAAAAGAAAAGGAAGGGGAGGCCAGGCTCAGAAAGGCTGCTCTCCACCATTACCGCAGTTGGGAAAGGTGGCGCACAGTGGTGAACTACACCTTCTAACAGGTAAACGAAGACGGGAAACCCGAGTTAGGCTTGAATCAGCTATTACCGCGGTTGGGGAAGGCAGCATGCACATGTGAACTATACCTTCTGTCAGATAAACGGAGAGGGAAAACCCAAGCCAAACTCGGACTGGGGGCTCTCTGCCATTACCGAGTTTGGGGAAGGCATAGGAGACCTACAACTTTACGCAGGTAAACTGAGGGAGGAAATTCGAGGGTGGGGTCATAACTAAGCGATCACAGCCATTATACTCACCTAGTGCTGCACTAAAGAAAAGGGACCCTGCCCCATGCCACAGGTGACAAAGGAGGGCTGATAACAATGGAAGAACACTTCAAGCCAAACCACCAAATACAAAGAAATATGGGTAAACTAAGGAAGACACTAGCAGCAGGAATATAAAGAGTAATCCTAGCAAGTTTCCAAGTCCATCAAAACACACAAGCCCAATAGAGGAGGATCTAAATGTGGCAATGAAATCTATGTCAATGGAAATCAAGGAATCACTAGCCAGAGAGTTCAAGATATCCATAGATGAACAAATGAACCAACTCAAAAAACTTTTACAAAAGATAAGAGAATCCATACAAATAGATTAAAGAAAATTAAAAAAGGCTTAGCAAGCCATAATAGCAAAATTACACAGTTGGAGAATCACATAGAAAAACTTGAAGAAAAACTACAAACCAAAAATGACAAAGAAGCCAATAAAAAAATAAGAGGTAAAGCATTGGAAGAAAATGTTAGGTATTTAATAAACAAAGACAAAAGAAATAATCTGTGGACTTTAAGAATATCAGAAGGGGAAGAAATTGGGAAAGGGGAAGAACAAGTGGTGAAGGAAATAATAGCAGAAAACATTCCCACCCTCTGGAAAGAGCTCTGATTCATATTCAAGAGGTGAATAGTCTTTAATGAAATAGACCCTAATAAACCAACAGCAAAACATATAGTACTCCAAATGACAAAAAAAGAGAAGGATGAACTCCTTAGAACAATAAGGGAGGAAAAACCCTTCAACTACAAAGGAAGGAATATAAAAATCAAATCAGATCTCCCATTTGAAACAATTCGAGCAAGAAGACAGTGAAATGACATATTCAAATGACTGAATGAAAGAAACTTCCAACCTAGAGTCCACTACCTGGCAAAACTCTGATATATATGGAAGGGTGGACTAAAAATGTTCTCAGGGAAAAAAAACTCCCATTATCTGTGCAAACAAAACCGATTCTAAATGATCTACTCAGAGATGAATCACACAATCTAAATGCCCAATTGTAAGAACAACCACCCTACAAAATAATATTGCACAACAGCCCTTTTTGGCAATAATCTCCTTAAATGTCAATGGACTACACAATCCCACTAAAAGAAACATAGTAAAGAGCTAGATCAGAAAATAAAAACCTTATTTCTGCTGCCTGCAAGAAACACACCTAAACATACAGGATAGACACGGGCTTAGAATAAAAGGATGGAAATCAATTATTCAAGTCAATGGAAAACAAAAATAAGCAGGGACAGCCATTCTTATATCAGACCAAATTTCATTCAATCTCAAGAAAGTAATCAAAGACAAAGGGATCACTACTAACTGATCAGGGGAACACTAGACAAGAAGTACAAACTATGGTCAACATTTATGCACCAAATGCAGAGCCAGCAAAATATGTAATACATCCACACACTAACCAGGAGAAATATATGAAGGGAAATGTGATAGTAGTAGAAAATTTCAATACTCAAGTATCACCACTGGACACATCCACCAGTCAGAAAACTATCAAAGACATAAGAGCCCTAAATAAGAAACTAGAAGAACTAGGACTAATGGACTTATATAGGACTCTATGCCACAGAAAGCAAATTACACGTTCTTCTCAAGTACACATGGAACCTTCTCCAGATTAAACCATGTCATATGATGTAAATGTAACTCACACAAAGTCACAAATATAAGAATTATTAGAAGCACCCTATCAGATCACTATGCAACAGAGATCAAGATTGACGGAAAAAGAAGCTGTGCAGAAAATCCAACACATGGAAAATAAACAACATGCTGCTCAGCAAAAGCTGAATCAAAGTGGAACTCATGGAAGAAATAAAAAGGTTCCTTGAGAAAAATGATGATGAAGAGACAAACTCTCAAAATCTGTAGGACAGAGGAAAAGCAGTAATCAGGGGGAAACTCATAGCTATAGGCCTATGTCAGGACAAAGTCAACAGTTTAAAGGGACACATTTAGAATATGATAAAACAGCAGCAAAGAATCCCAAACACTACCAGAAGACAAGAAATAATAAAATCCAGAACAGCAATAAACAACATAGAAACTAAGAAAACAATACAAAAAATCAGTGAGACCAGGAGTTGGTTTTTTGAAAGAATAAACAAGATAGACAAACTGCTGGCAAGATTCACCAAAAAGTGGGAAAACACCCAAATAAATAGGTTCACAAATGAAAGGGGAGAGACTACAACAGAACCCCAAGAAATCCAACACATCATGAGGAGTTATTATAAACAACTATGCTCAGTTAGGCTAGAGAACAAAGAAGAAACTGACAGATTTCTAGAAAAATTCCATCTTCTGAGACTGGATAAGGAGGAAGTAGAAAGCCTAAATAGGCAATCATGTCTGAGGAAATTGAATCAGTAATTAACCATCTCTCCAAGAACAAAAGTCCAAGTCCAGATTAATTTACAGGTGAACTCTAATCAAACATTCCAAGAAGAATTACTACCATTGATCCACAGGCTCTTCAAAACATCGAAAAGAAAGGAATTCTTCCTAAATCCTTTCACGAGGCGAATATCACACTCATTCCCAAAAATGGCAAAGACACTGCCAAAAAACTACAGAACAATCTTACTAATGAACATAGATTAAAAATACTCAACAAAATCTTAGCAAAGTGAGTCCAGTACTACATCAAAAAGATTATACACCATAACCAAATGGGTTTAATCTCAGCAATGCAAGGATGGTTCAACATACGCAAATCAATCAACATCATACACCACATCAATAACAAAAAAGACAAAAATCACATGATTATATCAATTGATGCAGAGAAGGTGCTTGACAAAATTCAACACCATTCACGATGAAAACACTCAGCATAATAGGGCTGGAAGGAACCTTCCTCAAGATAGTTACAGCTATCTATAAAAAGCCCACAGACAACATTATCCCTTTTTTTGGTTTTGTTTTGGAATCACACCCAGCAGCGCTCAGGGGTTACGCCTGGCTCTATGCTCAGAAATCGCCCCTGGCAGGTTCGGGGGACCATATGGAATGCCGGTATTCAAACCACCGACCTTCTGCATGCAAGGCAAACATCTTACCTCCATGCTATCTCTCCAGCCCCCAACATCCTTAATGGCAAAAAATAGAAAGCATTTTCACTATCAGGAAATCAGGAATTAGGGAAGGCTTTTCACCCTCTCCACTGTTATTCAACAAAGTTTTAGAAGTCCTAGCAATAGCAATCAGACAAGAGAAGGAATCTAAGGAATCTAAATAAGGAAAGAGGAAGTCAAATTATTGCTTTTTGCAGATGATATGATGATATACATTGAAAACCCTAAAGAGGGGCCCGGGAGATAGCATGGAGGTAAGGCGTTTGCTTTTCATGCAAAAGGTCATCGGTTTGAATCCCGGTGCCCCATATGGTCCCCCGTGCCTGCCAGGAGCAATTTCTGAGCATGGAGCCAGTAGTAACCCCTGAGCACTGCCGGGTGTGACCCAAAATCCAAAAAAGAAAGAAAGAAAGAAAACCCTAAAGAGTCCACAGCAAAATTCCTAGAAACAATAAATCAATACAGCAAAGTGGCTGGCTACAAAGTCAATACCCAAAAGACAGTAGCATTCCTCTATAGAAATAATGAAGTAGAGGAGAAGAAATTAAGGAGATAATCCCATTTAAATTAGTATCCAAAAATATCAAGTACCTAGGAATCAACCTTACAAGAGAAGTGAAGAATCTATACCATGAAAACTTCAAAACACTTCAAAAAGAAATTGAAGAGGACTTGAGAAATTGGAAGAACATCCCATGCTCATGGGTAGGTAGAATCAACATTATCAAAAAGACTATCTTTCCTAAACTTCTTTTTTTGTTGTTTTTTTTTGGGGGGGGGTTACACCTGGCAGTGCTCAGGGGTTACTCCTGGCTCCATGCTCAGAAATTGCTCCTGGCAGGCACGGGGGGACCATATGGGGCACCGGGATTTGAACCAATGACCTTTTTGCATGAAAGGCAAACGCCTTAACTCCATGCTATCTCCCGGGCCCCTTTCCTAAACTTCTGTATAGATTCAATGCAATCCCTATCCAAATCCAGGCATCATTTTTAAGGACTTAGTACAATCAATTTATAAAGGTCATTTGGAAACACAAAAGACCCAGGTTAGTCAAATACATACTGAAAAACAAGAAGCTGGGTGGCATCTCTTTACCTAACCTGAAGCTTTAATATAAAGCCTTAGTGATCCAAACAGCATAGTATGGCAACAAAGACAGAGGTTCAGACCAGTGTGTTAGAATAGAATATACAGAGATATACCCCCAAATATATGGTGAACTAATATTTGACAAAAGAGCTAAGAATTTGAAATGAAACAAAGACAGTCTTTTCAACAAATGGTGTTGGAACAACTGGATAACCATCTGTAAGAAATTAAAGATTGATCCATTCCTCACACCTTACACAAAAGTCAACTCAAAATGGATTAAAGACCTTGGAATCAGAACCAAATTTATAAAGTTTATTGAGGAAAAATATGCAGAACACTGCAAGGCTTATATATCAAAAAAAGCCTTTGAGGATAGAATGCCAATGGAAAGAACTTAAGCAATCAAACCTAAATAAATGGGACTACATCAAACTAAAAAGTTTCTGCATGGTGGAAGAAACCCTGGTTAAAACTAGAAGACAGTTAATGGAATGAGAAAAAGTTTTGCACTCAACACATCTGATAAAGGGCTGATATCTAGGATATACGAAGCACTCAGAAAGGTGAGCCCCAAAAATCTAATAAAGTCATTGAAAAATGGAGAGAAGAAATGAAGATGACCAAAAGATGACCAATGGACACATGAAAACATGCTCACCATCACTCATTAGGGAAATCCAAATCATGACAACAATGACGTACCACCTTACACCAATGAGAATGGCACACATCAAAAATTATGGGACCAATCTCTGTTGGTGGGAATGTGGTAAGAAAGTAACTCTCATTCATTGCTAGTGAGAATACTGCCTGGTCCAACCCCTATGGAAAGCAGTATGGAGTGTGCTTAGTAAACTCAGAATTGAGTTTCCATATGACCCAGCAATCACACTCCTGGGTGTCTATACCCAAGATGGAAAGACATTCATGCCAAACTATATATACACTCCACTATTTATTGCCACACTCAGCACAATATCCAAAATTTGGAATCAACCTCGATGTCCAAAAACAGATGAGTGGATCATGAAGATGTGGTACTTATACCCAGATTAGCCAAATACATACTGAAAAACAAGAAGCTGGGTGGCATCTATTTACCTAACCCGAAGCTTTACTATAAAGCTTCAAACAGCATGATCCAAACAGCATGGTACTGCAACAAAGACAGAGGCTCAGACCAGTGATTCATAATAGAATATTCTATTCTAATGGAATATTACATAGCAGTCAGTAATGATACAATGATGGATTTTGCAGCAACATGGATGGATCTTGAAAACATTATGTTAAATGGAGTAAGTCAGAAGAAGAAGGATAAATACAGAATGATAGCACTTATCTGAGGTATTTAGAATATATACATA
>PVKC010040481.1:0-12279 GCA_004027635.1 Crocidura indochinensis | reverse complement strand
TAGCAATTGGAAAGAGTTTTCTGCATGCAGAAAGTAACAGAAGGAAGGGGTGTCCATAGCCCTGGGTATTTAAGTCTGGGTACCCGAGGGTTCTTTGGTCCAAGGCACAAGGCATGACATTACCTACTCTGTGAAACTAAACTGATTATCATCCCAAGGAAGATAGTGTGGGACAATGGAAAGAGGGAATCCCATAGCTAACTTGATGACTCCCACCATCCCTTCATTCTGAGGGACGGACCTCTTTTTTTTTTTTGCTACACCCAGTGATGCTCAGGGGTTACTCCTGGCTATGCGCTCAGAAGTTGCTCCTGGCTTGGGGGACCATATGGGAAACCGGGGGATCGAACCACGGTCCGTCCTAGGCTAGCGCAGGCAAGGCAGGCACCTTACCTCCAGCGCCACCGCCCGGCCCCAGGGAGGGACCTCTTGATGGAAATTACACTGAGAGTGTCACCCCAGTTCTACCATGTAGTCAAGTGAATCCAAGTGTTGGGGGTTTTATCTGTCTTCAGGAGGACAATGATTACACTCTCCTCACAGTCCCATTTGTCAAGCACTTAGGAAGTATTTTCTGCTTTACTAGAGAGCCCCATAAAGTGGCATATTGAGGACACATGTTGGGGTGTGAGGACCCAGGAAAGGAAAGGTCTGGGGTCTTAGGTGGTGGCCTGTGGTGGTGGTGGCCTCTTGACTCTCTCTTTTTGAGTTGGGCATAGACCCTGTCACCACCCTTATAGTTCTATAGGCATATCAGGTCGGATGGAGACACAGCTCTGGGTCTGTGTAAACTCCCATTCTCAGGCTGACATTCCACTCATTCCACCCTCCTATGTCTCCATCTAATCTCTCACTGCAAGTGGCCACTACAGAATTCAGAAGTTGGGTGTGACTCACAAAGCTGAAGATATTTGCTCAAAATATGGTCTTGGGGAACCTTGGAGCTTTGCTGAGAGGACTCATTCAGGCATCAGGGAGTGGAGAACTGGGATTCTCCAGTTAACTGTAGATATAAGGTGATGCTTTTCCTTTTCTTCCCTGTAATGGTGTTTTAGGTGGAGAATTCAGGGGATCCATGGGAAAACTTCCAGAACAACCAGGCTCTCACCTATTGGGAATGTGTCTACTTGCTCATGGTCACCATGTCCACCGTCGGTTATGGGGATGTTTATGCAAAAACCACCCTTGGGCGCCTCTTCATGGTCTTCTTCATCCTCGGGGGACTGGTAAACATTCTTTATTGCCATGTTCATTGTTATGGTCATGAATATTTTTCTGTGACCTGGTTCTTTACAGTTTGTTACTCTGGCACTATGGTTCTGCCAGTGGGTGCATAAGTCAAGCAAGTAAAGCCCAGGGAGATTGGACTGTATCATTCTGGGTAGATATATTTGAGCATGTTTTCTGTAGACCTGGGTGTAGACAAGAGCAAGCCTACTGATGCTCTTCAGAGAATGAGACTCACTTACTAAATAAAACTGTTCCTTTGTGATGAAATTCAGTATCTGATATCCCACAAGGGCAGTTAGCTGCTTCACCCAACCCACTAAATCCTCTCAAGAATCTAGAGTTGCGGTTTCAATAACTCTCCTGGCCCCTTTGTGACCCCTACCCCCCAACTTCCAACAAACACTGTGGCTGGGATTTGCCCAAAAGAGTTGGGTGCCCACATTGTGGAAGGTCCTGGTCTAGTGATGGTCAGTCGCCGCCTGAAAAGAATGTGGTTTCTTTAACAACCAGTTAAGTCCATCATGAAAGGCCCAGGTATGGCCTTTTCTCCTGCCCCAGACAGAAAGTTTCACTCTTCTTCCCAGTCTACACAGACAGATCACAGACTATGATTCAGACCTGATATCTAAAAGGGATTTTGAGCAACTCTGTGGTGGTTGCTCCATTTTGTTCTTCCAAGTCCTTCTACATTGGATGTTTCTATATATATTATTTTTTGCTGTGTTAGAAGGTCAGTGTTTAAAAATTCTCATTCCCATACAGCTTTCCCCATGTGCACTGCACACACAATTATGCCATGCATAGGTTTGTCTGTTTTCTATGCTTATGGCATTCATACATGACCAGATGTATGTGAATGTACATGTGTCAGTGTCCACATGTACACCACAGCAAACATTCTGGCAGCATCTCCTGGGCCCCCACAGCTGCCCAGAATCATTTATTTATCCAGCCACAAGGTCAATGTTTGTTGGACAAAACATGGCAGATTTATGTTTCTCCTTGCTATCCTTTCTTCCCATGTCATTTCTTGAGTTTTTCCTTTAATTTTTTTTCCTTTGGTAATTTTTAATAAAAACATTTTAGGGGCCGGAGAGATAGCATGGAGGTAAGGCATTTGCCTTGCATGCAGAAGGATGTTGGTTCAAATCCCGGCATCCCATATGGTCCCCTGAGCCTGCCAGGAGCGATTTCTGAGCATAGAGCCAGGAGTAACCCCTGAGTGCTCCGGGTTTGACCCCCCCAAAATGCATTTCATATATTTATATATTTTATTTGAGTGCTTGCCTATAATCACTCATGAAGGCACAGATGATGATGGCTTTCATTGTAGTAAGAAAGATCTATCTCCCTTCTATAGTGTTTTTTTTGTGTGTGTATATGTGTGCATGTGTGCTTGTTATGTGCATTTTCCCAGTATGCCCCATTTCCCTTCTCATCAAGTAGAGAATACTTAGATGTCATCTCAATTATTCCTGTCTCCTCTACTGTTTTCACTACTGTGACTGCTGTTGGTAGTTGTCTAGATTGGCTGGTGTGTGCCTGTTTTCTATAGGACCAGGCCCCTTTATTTGGGTCCTAATTTATTTAAAATTTATTAATCTGTCCTATTAATAGATCCTTCAGTCTGAATCCTTTTGTGTTCTTAGATCTTAGCATGCACCCCCTCCCCTGAAAAAGACCCCCACCCCTATCTTTGGCTGTCGTTTTAGTCTCTCCTGTCTCCTATCTTCTCCTCAGGCCATGTTTGCCAGCTACGTCCCTGAAATCATAGAGTTGATAGGAAACCGCAAGAAATACGGAGGTTCCTATAGCGCGGTTAGTGGGAGAAAGTAAGTATAAGCCATGAGCTGCTGCTGCCTCTGCTGCAGTAGAATACTCTCTGCATGCCATTTTTTTTTTGGCTCTTGTTTCTTTGTTTCATGCATGTAGGCAATGTTTGCCCGCTACGTGCCCGAAATCGCTGCACTCATCCTGAATCGGAATAAATTCGGCGGGACTTTTAACAAACATGGAGGCAGAAAGTAAGTCATCAGCACCAGGAAAAAGACCTGGTTGAGTGACTGTCAATAGTCCCTTTGGTGGGGACACCTGATCCCAGTCCTCTCCCAACACCAACTGGGTGCTTCTGTGAGGACCTTCTGTGACTCTGTGTAGCTTGAAATGTTGGGGTTTTCTCAAGAACTTGCCACCTGTGGACCATGGACTT
This sequence comes from Crocidura indochinensis, assembly GCA_004027635.1. Taxonomy (NCBI): domain Eukaryota; kingdom Metazoa; phylum Chordata; class Mammalia; order Eulipotyphla; family Soricidae; genus Crocidura; species Crocidura indochinensis. The sequence goes on along the minus strand of PVKC010040481.1, from coordinate 8,840 downwards.
AGGTTGACTCCACATACTGCTTCCGGCCAGTAGTGTACTACCGATCTCTCTTTCCCAGAAACATGCTGAAATTTTCCTGCAATACCACATTTGGTCCAGAGCGGACAGGGTCAAATTTCTGCCCTAATCTTTCAACAGTAATATCTATTCATTTCTACCTGTGCCATCAGAGCTCACCAGCCTTCTGGTTGATTTCTTGGCTGATTGTGGGAGGGACCTGCCATCAGCAGTAGCACAGTGGGCAGGAGTAGCCCAGAGGGCAAAATGAAGTTCACTTTGCCTTCTAGAAAGCTCTGTAGTCATCACCAGGGGACACTGAATTCTGCCTCCAATGGTCTCATGCATTCTGGGCACAAACATGAAAATCATGTTTCTGGCATATTAGGTGTGATGCCAGATTCCTTATGAGTCTCTTGTCTGCTTCCAGCACTGGAACTCAATACTTACTTTTCAGGGACTTATTTCAATGGGTATCAATATCTTTCATTCCATGAAACTTGGACTGCTGGGTGCAGAGCAGGTCCATGTGGTCCCTCTTCTTTGTCCCTACAGAGCCTCAAGTGGAAGACTACAGTCATCCTTTCTTTCCTTTGAACAGACATTTTCTCATTCTATCAGCTTAGTTTTTGTTGTGCGTAACCAAGCCCTGCAGAATAGGGGATGTCTGTCTTTCATCTACAGCAAATATTTATCTGCTTTTGACACCCCAGAGTGAGGTAAGGAAGCTTTTCTTCATTGGGCCTAATCCCAGGCTATGGATCTTCTGGTCAAGAAACAAGGATTTTTATTTCCCCCTCCCACTCCATCTCTCTCTCTCTATTTTTTTCCTCTCTCTCTCTTTCTTTCTCTCACACACACATATACATACACATATGTACACACAGAGGTTTCCAAATTATCTCTTTAAGAGCCGGTTTTGTTTATTGAGAGAATAAAATGAGGGCAATCCTTTTTTTCCTCATGGCCTCCACCCTCTTGGATGCTGGCCCCAGAAAATGCTTCTTCTGTAGGTGATTCTAGTGTGCCCTGAGTGAGCTCAGGTGTCTCTGCTCTGAAAATGAGTAGGTGGGAAGTGTGGCTCATTTCCTTCAACTGCCCACACGATACCAATTTTCCTGGGAAGGACCAAGGGATATGGGCACAGTGAGGTATTTGGATCAATGCCCTCAGAGCCTCCCTGTTCTGGCATCTTCCTCTGCCTATTATCTCGGCAGCTCTGGCTGAGATCAGAACCAAGCTGTTCTGCTTTCTGGGCCATTGGATGGATCCCAAGGGCCAGATAAGTCTTTAGCTTCTCATTGGTCACATAGTCCATGCCAAGAGGCAAATAGCCCCTCTATTTGTTTTGCCTTGAAGGTGTGGACAGGTCACCATAAAGCAAAGACAATGAAAGGTGAGGCCTGGGCTCTCCTTCCAATCTCCATTTTACCAACCAGCTTCTCTGTCTGCAGCATCTCAGCCTTGTTCCAAAGGAGACTATAAAAGTAGATGTCTTGAGTCTGTGCTGAAAAGGCTTCTTATTCCCAGGTTTAAAAAATGTTTTGTTATTTTCCTCAAAATACTTTCTCACATCCAAAGCGGGATGCCTAGTGGCTTTTGAAGGATGAGTGTCCCTAATGGGAACCTAGGACTCCCTCATGCCCATTGCCTGGTCTCATCGGCTCCTTCATCTCTTTGCTGAAGAAGCCCCACAAGACACAGCCTCCACATTCTAGACCACTCCATCCTTTGTTCTATTCTCATCCCTGTCATCTTTTAGTAGCCCTCCTTCCCTTCCTCCCTCCCTCCCATCCCCTCCCTCTCTGTAGTTATCAGAAAAAGGATCACTTTGCTTTTAATGTCCTTTCTGGGTTTCCAGTGTCTTGGGACACTTCGAATCCAGAGTAGGTGCTGGGACTGTTTGCTTTTCTATTTTACACATTGTTTCCTGGTTCAAAAGCAAATTACTGAGTCATTTCAAGAAGCCCTGTTGGTCACTCAGTTCTTTCATCAGAAAACATAAGCTTGGGAAAGAAGCTGTAATAGGGGGCCATTAGCACCCTTTGTTTGATGTTGTTTTTTCTAGTCAGTAGAACAAGATTGATGAAATGTTATGTTTGGCCAAAATTTGAGTTTTCATTTGGAATTCAGTGTTGAGAGAATGGACTGTCAGAATCAATAAGTTTCCCTCCGCTTGGGATCAGGGCATGTGGTCGTAATTAGCAGTAGAAGTCTTTAGTTGAACAACCAAGCGCACATTCTGGCAGCAAACATAATGAGAAAGTACAGTTGTTCTATTTCTAATGTCAGAAAGTTTCCAGATAAAATTAAATGCATTTGCAAAAGGAAAGCAGCAAAACTTTGTTGAAAGATAGAATTCAGACTCTTAAAATAGCAGACTGCACCCTGTGATTTTTGTGGAGACATCAATCATGAGTGTTGTACTCATAGACACGTACTCACTCTTCTCTTGAACACTAAATCCAGGGGTTGCCCACAAAGTAACGAAACATCTATAGTTAAGGGACTTATATTTTCCCCTTGGAATAACCTTCACTATGATGCATTGACTTGTCAGAGAACTCAAGGTAACTCATGACCCACTATGATCAAGTTGTATTACTTTGAAATCCAAAGATAATTCAAAGTTAGAAGAAAAAAAAAAAACCGAAGTGAGGCAGAGTCGTTTAGATCTGCAGTGCTTGGTGTCGGGATATTGAGGAGAATAGCATTTTCCTTGGCATCTCTTTCTCTGGACACTTGGCCTAGAGTAGCTGCCCTTCACATCTTCACCATCAACAAAGGCCCCAGGGTTGCACAGTGTCATTTCTACTGATCTTCTTTCCTAATCTCTCATGACTTCTGGCACCCATTGAAGATGTGGAGACCAGTGTGGGGACCAGGTACTATTTAATTTACAATGCATTGTGCAGGCAAGGAATCAGTGGAACTTATAAGAATAGGAACTTGGGTATTTACCATGGAGCTCTTGATGAGTGGTCAAAGCAGGCAGTTTCTGTTATAGAATATGTGGGAGACCCTTAGTCTCTTAGAACTGTGGAGTCTCTAAGTTACTCAGAACAGCAGCCCACTGACAGCTACAGTTGCTGTTCCTTCTTACCTTCTTTCCTTTCTGGTAAGGTGCTACTCAGTATGGGGGAGCAAGAGGTGAGTCTCCCATGTCCTTTGGGATCCCAGTTTGACCTTCTTCCTCTCACAGCCCTTGTAGTTGTTCCCAGAGGGCTCCTCACTGCATGCGACCTCACCCAGTCCCAATTAGTTTATGAGAACTGACAAGATCATGATCTGAGGTCTCATGGCCAAGGGCCATGGAAAATAATGGACTGCAGAGCTGAATCCATCTGCTATGGCCCCATGGGTTGGAAGCAGGCAGGCTATGAACCTTTCACAACCTTTTTATTTCCCATGATGGGCTTCTGGGACCTCAGATGAGGCAATCCAGTTCCAGGTGTCTGGGGTGGGAAAGTGGATGATTTGGGATCATTCTCCTAATTTTTTTATTTTTATGTAAAAAATTACAAAGTTCTTCAATATTGGGTTTCAGACTTAGTGTTTCAGGACCTCTACCCATGTTTCCAGAGTACTTTCTAGGCCATCACCCTCCACCCCCAAACTGCGAGTATCACATGCCCCATTTTTAGATTTGGTTGTTAAAGTTTGAGATTCACACTTTCGTTGTTGGATTTGTAGTTTGGAAAGCTCTGTATTTTCTTTTTTTAATATTATATTTATTTAAGCACCACAATTATTAACATGCTTGTAGTTGGGTTTTGGTCATAAAAAGAACATCGCCTCCCTTCACTAACTATTGTAACCTTCCTACGACCAATGTCCTCATCTCCGTCCTCCCCTATACCCTGCCTGTATTTGAAACAGGCATTCTATTTATCTCACTCACTACCATTGTCATGATAGTTATTTGTGTAGTTATTTCTCTAACTACACTTACCACTCTTGTGGTAAGTTTCATATCATGGGCCGGTCCTTCTAGCTCTCATCTCTATTGTCTCTGGGTATTAACATATGTCTTATTTTTATTAAATCCTACAGATGAGTGAGACTATTCTGTGCTTATCTCTCTCCCTTGACTTATTTCACTCAGCATAATAGTTTCCATGTCCATCCATGTATAGGAAAATTTCATGACTTCATTTTCCTGATGACTCCATAGTATCCATTATGTATCTGCACCATAGTTTCTTTAGCCACTCATCTGTTGTCAGGTATCTGGGTTGTTTCCAGATTCTACCTATTGTAAATAACGCAGCAATGAAGATAGGCAGGCAGAAGGCTTTTTTGTATTGTGTTTTTGTGTTCTTTGGAACACAAAATATACCCTAGGAGTGGTATAGCTGGATAATATGAGAGTTCAATTTCCAGTTTTTTGAGAAATTCCCATATTGTTTTCCATAAAGGCTGGACTAGACAGCATATCCACCAGTAGTAAATGAGAGTTTCTTCCTCCCTATATCCCCACCATCACTTGTTTTTATGATGTGTGCCATCTCTGTGGCATGAGATGGTACCTCATTGCTGTTTTGATTTGATTTGTTGATGATTAGTGATGTGGGGCATTATTTCATGTGCCTTTTGGCCATTTGTATTTCTTCTTTGAGGACGTGCCTGTTCATTTCTTCTACCCACTTTTTGATGGGATTAGATGCTTTTTCTTGTTAAGTTCGGTCAGTACCTTGTATATTTTAAATATTAACTTCTTGTCTGATGGGTATTAGGTGAATAATTTCTCCCATTCTGTGGGTGGCCTTTGTATTCTAGTCACTATTTCCTTTGAGGTACAGAAGTTTCTCAATTTAATATAGTCCCATCTGTTTATCTCTGCTTCTACTTTATTGGACAGTGGGTTTCCTCCTTGAAATACCTTTAGTCTCAATGTCATAGAGTGTTTAACGTAATTTTCTTCTATATACCTATAGTTCAGGGTCTGATATCAAGGTCTTTAATTTGTTTGGATTTGACATTGTGTATAGTGTTAGATAGAGGTTTGAGTTCATAATTTCGCATGTGACTGACCAGTTGTCCCAACACCACTTGTTGAAGAGACCTTCCTTTCTTCATTTTGCTTTGTTGCCCCTTTTGTATGTCTGAGTATCTCTGAATACTCAAGTCTATTCATTATTCTGAAGGTCTGTCTTAATTTTAATACCATACTGTTTTAATGACTATTGCTTTGTAGTACAATTTAATACTGGGAAAAATGATGCCTCCCATCTTCTTTTTCCTAATGGTTGCTTTAGCAATTTGTGGATGTTTATTGTTACAAATGAATTTCAGGGGTGTTTGATCCACATTTTTGAAGATTGTCATGGGTATTTTTAGAGGAATTACATTAAATTTGTATAATGCTTGGAGAGTATTGCTATTTTAATGAGATTAATCCTCCCAATCCATGAACAGGGTATATATATATATATATATATATATATATATATATATATATATATATATATATATATATATATATATATATCTTCATTTGCTTGTGTTCTCTTATATTTCTTGCATCAGTGTTCTATAGTTTTCTTTGTATGGGTCATTCATCTATTTAGTTGAGCTGACTCCAAAGTATTTGGTATTTGAGTTTCTGTGTCACTAATGTGAATGGAAAAGTTTTATAATGCCCATTTTTATCTATAATTATTTATGTATAATAAGGCCATTGATTTTTGTGTGTTAATTTTGTAGCCTGCTACTTTGATACACAGATCAATTGTTTCTAGAAGATTTTTGGTAGAGTCTTTAGGGGTTTCTAACTATAGTAGTATGTCATCTGCAAGCCGTGAGAGCGTGACTTCTTCCTTTCCCATCTGAATGCTGATATCTTTTTCTTGACTAATTGCCATGACAAGTACTTTTAGTACTATGTTAAATGGAAATGGTGAGGGGGGAAGCCTTGTATTGTACCAGATTTTAGAGGAAAGGCTTTTAATTTATCCCCATTGAGAATAATATTTGCCATTGGCTTGTGGTGGATGGCCTTGACTATATTGAGAAAAATTCTTTCCATTCTCATCTTGTTAAGAGTAATTGTCATGAATGGGTGTTGGATATTATCAAATGCTTTCTCTGCTTCTATTGATATGACATATGGTTTTTATTTTTCTTTTGTTGATATGGTGTATTATGTTGGTTGATTTGCATATGTTAAACTATCTTTGCATCTCTGATATGAAACCTATTTGGTCACAATGAGACGTTGGATCCTTTTTACTAGAATTTTGTTGAGGATCTTTGCATCTGTTTTCATCAGGGATATTGGTTTGTAGTTTTCCCTTTATTGCAGCATCTCTCTCTGGTTTTGGCATCAGGGTGATATGGCAACTTCATAATAACTATTTGGGAGTGTTTCTGTTTTTTCCAATTTCCTGAAAGAGCCTGGAAAGTATTGGTAGTAGTTCCTCTTGAAAGGTTTGAAAGAATATGGATATTAGTGAATCCATCTGGGCCTGGGCTTTTTTTCTTTTTTTGGAAATACTTTTTTTTTTTTGTTTTTTTTGGGTCACACTCGGCAGTGCTCAGGGGTTACTCCTGGCTCCATGCTCAGAAATTGCTCCTGGCAGGCACAGGGGACCATATGGAGCACCAGGAATCGAACGATAAGGCAAACGCCTTACCTCCATGCTATCTCCTGGGCCCCTGGAAATACTTTTGATTACCATTTTAATTATTCAATAGTTGGTCTGTTTAGATATGCTCCAGGGATCCTCAAACTTTTTAAACAGGGGGTCAGTTCACTGTCCCTCAGATCGTTGAAGGCTGGACTATAGTAAAAACAAAAACTACGAAAAAATTCCTATGCACACTGCATATATCTTATTTTGAAGTGAAGAAACAAAATGGGAACAAATACAGCATGTGGCCCGCAGGTTGTAGTTTGAGGACCACTGTCTAGACCATCCTCGTTTAATCGTGGAAGATTATGAGTCCAAGAATTTATTTCTTCCAGGTTCTCTTGTTTTGTGGCATAGAGTTTCTCTAAGAAGTCTCTGATTACTCTATGAATTTCTTTAGTATCTGTAGTGATCTCTCCCTTTTCATTTCTAATTGGGTTTATTAAGTTTCTCTCTCCCTTTGTGAGTTTTTCTAGTGCTTTATCAATCTTGTTGATATTTTTTTCAAAGAACCAACTTTTGCTTTCATTGATATTTTGAATCATTCTTTGGGTTTCCACTTCAATAATTTTTATTCTAGGCTTTATTATTTCCTTCCGCCTACCTAATTTTGGTTCATTTTATTGATTAGTTTCTAATTTTATAGCTGTGTCATTAAGTTATTTATGTAGGCCCCCTTTAGTTCCTGATGTGTACTTGTAAAGCTATAAATTTTCCTCTTACCACTGCTTTTGCAGTATCACACAAATTCTGGCAATTTGTGTCTTCATTTACATTTGTTTTCAGGAATCTTTTGATTTCTTCTTTGATTTTTCTCTTTTGATTTCACTGATTGTTCTGTAGTGAGCGTTCAGTTTCTAGGTGTTAAATTTTTTTCTATGTGTCTGTTTGTAGTTCACTTCTAATTTCATAGCATTATGATATGAAAAGGTAGTTTCTACAATTTCTATCCTCTTGATTTTATAGAGATATATTCTATGAGCCAGCATGTGGACTATCCTGGAGAATGACCCATGTGCACTGAAAAAGAATGTGTATCCAGCTTTCTGGGGGTGGAAAGCCATATATATATATATATATATATATATATATGTATACTAGTCCACTTTCTTCCATTTCTCCTTTTAGAGCTAGTGTATGTTAGGTTTCATCCTGGTTGACCTATCAAGTGGTGACAGAGGAGTGTTGAGGTTTCCCACTTTATTGTGTTGCTATTGATGATTTCTTTAAGATTTGTCAATGATTGCTTTAAATATTTTGCTGGTCCCTCATTGGTTGAGGATATGCTTAGGAGTGAGATTTCTTCCTATTGTACATATCCCTTGATTATTAGGAAATATCAATCTTTGTCCCTTATAATGTTTTTTGTTTGTTTGGTTTTTGGGCCACACCCAGTGACGCTCAGGGGTTACTCCTGGCTATGTGCTCAGAAATTGCTCCTTGCTTGGGGGACCATATAGGACGCCAAGGAATTGAACCGCAGTTCGTCCTAGGCTAGTGCGTGCCTTACTCCTTGCGCCACTACTCTGGCCCCCTCTTATAACATATTTTTTTTTTTTGGTTTTTGGGTCACACCCGGCAGTGCTCAGGGGTTACTCCTGGCTCCATGCTCAGAAATTGCTCCTGGCAGGCACGGGGGACCATATGGGGCACTGGGATTCGAACCGATGACCTTTTGCATGAAAGGCAAATGCCTTACCTCCATGCTATCTCCCGGGTCCCTCTCTTATAACATTTTTAAGTCTAAGATTTGTGTCATCTGATCTTAATATGGCCAGTCCAGCCTCCTCCTCCTCCTCCACCTCTTCCTCCTCCTCCTCCTTCTTTCTTTAGGGATCACACCCAGTGGCGCTCAGGGGTTACTCCTGGCTTTGAGCTCAGATATCACTCCTGATAGGCTTGGGGGCCCATATGGGATGGTGAGATTTGAACCATTGTCCATCCTGAATCGGCTTCCTGCAAGGCAAATACCCTACAGCTGTGCTCTCTCTCTGGCTCCCACTAAAGTCTTTTTAAGGGAGGTTTTCTCTTGGATAATTGCCCTTTAACCTTTGATTTTGAATCTGTTTGTTCTGCCTATTCAGATGTAAAGTTTCTGAGCTGTTGTTTATATGTGAAGCTCTGTGTGCTTCACCAAACCTGAATATGAGTTTGGCTGAGTGAAGTATTCTAGGTGAAACATTTATTTTTCTTGAGTTTTTGTCACTATAT
>PVKC010040480.1:0-12339 GCA_004027635.1 Crocidura indochinensis | reverse complement strand
GCTTAGACGGGGCACCATTGAACCAGGAGTACCATTTACCCATGGAACCACTTAACCAGGGAAGCATTTAACCAGGGAATCACTCAATCAGGGAACCATTCAAGCAAGGAGGCATTTAACCAGGGTGCCACTTAACGAGGGGCACCACTAAACCAGGATCATGAGTTAATTTGGGGGCTACTAGGTTACTGCAGGTGCTCGCTAAGGGGAGGCACGACTAACTCAGCACAGGCAGAAAGGAGTGCCGGATTGGTAGGAAGGGGGAGGGGGTGGCAGGAGGTGAGCAGTGCTGAGGGTGCGGCCTTTTGTGAGGTTCCTTCAGGCTTGCCACTTAATGCACCTACAGGGCTCTGCCTGCTCGAGAGGACAATGGGAGGACTCCGCGTTCGCCATGGACTCTTCTCTGAGTGCTCACATGGGTGAGTGTGAGAATCTCTGAGCACTTGTGAGCACTGTGAATGTGGGCATGGATGGGTATGTGTGTAGTGTGCGTGTGGTTCTGAGTGCATGCGCAAACCCAGAGCTGAGTAGTGTGTGAGTCCTGCCTGTGCACATATGAACATGTAACTGGGCCTGGTCTGAGGACAGTCTCCATGTGTGCTGTGTAAATACAGCTGTGTGTGCCACATGCGCATCGTATGTGTGTCTGTGCAGGCATAAATACAGCACCATGTGGATGGTTGGTTGCATGTGTGACACATAACTACATGCATACAGTATGAGTTCTGCCTTGTCTGTATTGTATGTGTGTGAACACACAATTCTGCGAATGGTGTGAGCAGTCTTGTGCACATGTGTATTATGTGGGCATAAGCAGATTTATAACTACACACGTACAGTATCTGAGCTCTGTCTGTGTGCATCTATGAACACATAACTACATGTGTATAGTATTGAGCACTGCCTTGTGTGTATGTGTACATGTATGAACCCACAATTATGTTAGTGGTGCGACCAGTCCTGTGCCCATGAGCAAACACCTAGCTACATGTGTGAGTGCCATCTATGTCTGTGTATGAACACAGCCATGTGTGTGGTGTGTGAACACTGTCCTATGATGCATGAGCACATAACTATGTGTACAGTGTGCATGGACACTGCCGTGTGTGTGTGTGTGTGTGTGTGTGTAAGCATGTGTGTGCTGCAATCATTTACACGTCCCATCCGATCCCCCACTTCAAGTGTGAGTAGTGAGGGTCCTGTGCTTGTTCTGGGGTGAAGTTGTTCCCCGTGCCTGGCAGTGGGGTCTCTCCGCTGGAACAGGCAGTGGGGATCCACGGGCCACCACAGTCTGTGCCCCATAAACACGGCCACAGCCCACAGACAGACGGATGGATGATGGAAGGACAGACGGACAGACTAGCTGGGAGACTAGCCAGGGGGCAGCTGAATCCTGGCCCGTTTCTGCCCTCTGACCCCAGACCCCCCCCCAGGCCAAGGCATCCCCAAAACTCCCTAACATCTTGGGATGAGTTCTCAGCTGTGCATGTTGGCAGGAGCCCATCGCCAAGCATCACCCGGAGTCCCAGCATGATGGGGCTGGTGGGGGCACAAACACTGCCCCTACTGGCTCTCAGTAGGAGTGAGCCTGGCACTGCCTGATCAAGCACGCTGTGAGTGCCCCTGCCAGAGCCAGGACACCCGAGATGCCTGACTCACTTTGCCATTTCTCTCTGGAAAGGTGGGTCACCTGCCGGATGAGACCCCCTTTGAAGTGCCAGGTCAGCTGCCTCGCGAGCACTCGAGGCTGAGGCTGAATTTGGTTTGGAAAGAGATTCTGGGGAGCATTTTCTTAGAGGGGCTACATTCACCCTCGGACCTCGGGGACCCCATAGCAAGGAAGAGGTAGAAGGTGCCTCCAGGGCCCCCCCGAGTTGCCATGTCATACACGGGGAGGGCCTTCCCTCCCTTCTCAGCTCGCATGGGAAGCCGTGCATAATCCCATCATTTATTAATCAGTCTCGTAACCAGACAAGGGGGCCCCGGGGCGTGTGGGGGGTGCAGGCCTGAGTCAACGGTCTGTTGAAAACGCCTCTTGCCGCCAAGTGCTTGTCAAGGAGGGAGCCGTAATTACCCACTTTAACCTCTGTGAGCAGGTTCCCCGAAAAGGCGCTGAAGCGATGTCTTATGACAACAACATGGAGCCCCACACACAGCAACACAGTGACTTCTGCCATGCCAGGGCCTCCCTCGCTTAGAAATGTGGCAAGCACTGGGCACTGAGGACCCCTCAGGGGCAGAACAGGGGGACACCCACGTGTCCGTCCTGCACATTAGTTGGACCTGGGGGTGAAGACAAGTAGGAGCCAGGAAAGGGGTCCACGGGGGTCCCTCGGTTCTGTCTCCAGACTCCCTGATGTCAGACAAGGAGGGCAGTGGATAGACCGGACCCCAGCCCCAGCCTGACAAGGACTATTTCCTGCCTGCCCATGAGCCATGACAGGGACCCCTGTGGGAGATGCAGGGACGAGCATTTGGGGGCACATCTGAGAGAAGGAAGTGTCACCTGGGCCTTCTAAGCATTGACATTCCCTTGGACTGACACTCTGATTGCAGGTGAGGGGAGAGGTTGCCATAAACAGACCAATGGCCCAACACTGCCCTGCACCCCTCACACAGGTGGGGCGGCCATCACTTATGATCCACACCCTGTCACGTCATCAGAGCTGATATGCTCATGCGTCCGTGAGCATCTTGGCCTTGTTTCTCGCTCTCTTGGTCACAATCCAACTAAAACATCCAACTTATAAAGTTTCCATGATCCAAGCCTAGGGCCTATTTCTGCTCTTAAATTTGGAAGAAAATCAAAACAAAATTCTGACAAGCCCGTCTTCCCTCCAAGCCACGCTGGGGGACTGGGGGAGTGCAGAAGCATCACCCATGGAGGACACTTAGGGCCTCGTTCCCTTTATAGCAAAGACATGTTTTTGCAGAGCAGGAATGCAATTGCTGTTGGAAATGTTTTCCAAAGAATAGACCAGCAACAGCAGAAAAAAAAAAAAAAAAAGACAAGCTTAGCCCTACACTAAGTTCCTCCCACAGGCGAATCTGTTCTTTCTCTTCTACTTTCCAAGAAACCTTTTTTTCCATACCCGGCGATGCTCAGGGGTTACTCCTGGCACGCTCAGGGGACCATCTGGGATGCCAGAATTCGAACCACCATCCATCCTGGATCAGCAGTATGCAAGGCAAATGTCCTACCGCTGAGCTATCTCTCCAGCCCCTCCAATAAATCTTTCTACCTTCTAAAAAAGAAATAAGGAAGGGCTGGTGAGGTGGCGCTAGAGGTAAGGTGTCTGCCTTGCAAGCACTAGCCAAGGATCAGGACCACGGCATCCCATATGGTCGTCGTCCCCCCCCCCCAAGCCAGGGGCAATTTCTGAGCACTTAGCCAGGAGTAACCCCTGAGCATCGAACGGGTGTGACCCGAAAAATAAAAAATAAAAAAATAAATAGAAATAAGGAGAAGCAACAATGCTCAATGGGAACTGTCCCCTCTTGAGCGCACAGTGGTAAACTGAGGCCCCACTGAGCCGTAGGACCAGTTGGCCCCGGGGCTGAGCATCTAGGGCATGGAGCTGTGATGCTGTGACGTGATGTTCTTCTGGAAATGTCGAGGCCCCTGGGAGGCTGGTCATTGAGTCTGAGTCGTCTGATCCTTGTGAGACCAGAGCTGGAGGAGGAAGGGGGAGCTGCAAAGAGACCCACACTGCGCCCACCACATCCAAGTGTCCACCCCTGTTGGTTGTCCACCATGGACCAGGCAACCATCAAGCTGCCCGCTGCCATCACAGCCGTCCACACACCCACCGTCCAGCGGTTCACTACCTGCCCGTTTCTGCCAGAGGCTGTGACTCTGGAGCAGAAAGGTTAGTACCCAGCACCTAAAACCCCAGCGGGTGTGAGGAGTGAAGGACGGGGCCATCTGGAGTCACTGGCCGAGCCCTTGCACCACCATCCACCAGGTGGGTGGCCCCTCCCAGCACCATTCACAAAGCCACAGTCTCCCTGAGCTGGAACCCATCCTGTTCACCTGGCACCCGGGATTACCACACCACATCAGCCCGGCCCAGCCCTGCAGAGGCACCTGCCAGGCTCCCCTGCGCCCAGCACAGCCGAGTCCACTAGCTCGGGCAGGCTCAGCTGGGCAGGTGCGGTGCCACCGCCCCGCTTGGCTGATCTCTGGGGACAGTCGTCCGCAGGACGAGCCCAGTGGTGCAATCTGGTCCTGCCAGGTCTCCCAGCTCGACCAGGAGTGAGACCCCAGCAGAGACCCCGGCCCCCACCACTCCTGTTTGCTGAGCCACACACAGACCCCCGCAGGCCCCATCAGGCCTGCCTGGAGGTGTGAATCCATTCATATGCAAAGCCGTACAATGTTTATTTTTACATCGCTCTTAAGTGCACATGCGACAGATTCTTTGCAGCAAATATTAAAAGCTGTGAAATTGCAGCCGCTGTGAATAATCAGGGTGCACGGTGCCCATTCTTCACAGCAAATCTGCCTCTCATTTCACGTCTTCTCCCCAGGCACCGCAAAGCTCCTAGCTCCATCACTTGCACCTGGGCTGTGTCCTCGAGTCTCTGCTCCGGCCCTACTGGGCCCCGCTGGGCTTTTCTCAGCAGAGCCGCCCATTCCTCCAACTCCCTTCCCGTGCAGAGTCCAGCTCTCCCTGCAGCCCCGATTCCACCGCCATGACCGGCCCACGCCCAACTCCCAGTTCCCCGCCTGAGGTCCCCTACATGATACCCTGCTAAAGCGGCCCCGGCACCTCTGGGTGCTCAAAGCTGCAGGCAACTGAGCCCTCGGAGCTGGGCATGGAGCCCTTTCTGCAGGGTGAGGGTCCCAGGGAGGGCAGCCCTAGAGATACCCACGCAGGGCTCAGAAAGATGCCCAGAAATGAGCTCTGCCCCACCCTGGCCCTACCCGCTAGGCACTGCCTGGGAATGAGCGCTGGTCCCACTCCCACCCACGGCAGGGCTGCTGTTCCTCTGTGCCCACCCTGCAGAGGGGACCTCACGGAGCAGGAGCCCTGGTCTTTCCTCCTGCCCTGCACCCTGAGAGCCTGCATGGCACGGCTGCTCGCTCAGGGGGGACCAGAATCTCCAGGTCCAGTTTGAGGCTGAAGCATTCTTAGGAAGGCACAGACACAGACACATAGACACTCACACACACACACACACACACACACACACACTCTCTCTCTCTCACATATCTCAAATACTCACACACATTCAGACAAACTCACACACATACTCTCTCATATACAAACTCGCATCCTTATACACTCACACACTCTCAAACCTCACTCATACACTTGCACACGCTCACATATATTCTTACGTACATACTCACATGCTCACACACAGACACTAATACACACGTACACACTAACTACACGCATACATGCTCACACGTTCATACATTCACTTTCACGCAGACATGCACTCTCACACACTCATAGACTCACACACTCTCACTCACACAATCACACGCATGGGTCCGGAGTGTGCCCTGGAAGTGGAGTCCTGCACAAAAGAGTTGGGGAGAAGCTGCTTCAGTGGTGCACAACTGAACCCGCTGCAAGCACGGTCTCTTCCTGGGGAGACCAGACACTGGGCAGACCCCAGTGGCGACACCCAAAACCAGGGAAGTCCAAGGGACGGGAATACGGGGCAGGGGCTGCCCCGTCCTACAGGGTCCAGGAGCCGGATCCTGGGGGAGCCGTTGGGTTGCACCGGCCAGCCCCGGGCAGGTGCCATGTGCCTCCAGCAGGGTGTCCCCGAGGTCAGAAGCCCATGTGTCCCCTGTGTCCACTGTGACCAATGGCACCCGAGAGGCCCCAGAACCAAGGAGCCCAGCTGCTCACAATTCATTTGTTTCCCACAGGACATGTATGCACCCCCAAGGATCCCTCCAAACCTCCACACACACATTCCCGCAGAGCTGGGGACAGGACTCGCCCACCTGCCCCTGGGACAGGGATCCTACACCTGGCCGGCTGCAGCCCACAGCTCAAAGGAACACCTGGGCCTCCCAGCGGTGACATGTCTCGGCTGCGATTAACCAGGCGCAGCGGCCGAGCCCCAACCCTCACGTGCCTGCGGGCCGCGGACGGGCCCCTCTCTGCCTGTAGCCGAATGATATCATTATTGGGTCGCGCCAGCCCGAGCGCGTGGGACACGCCGTCCCGCTGAGACCCCGTTGCAGGCCGCGTTCACGCAGGTGCTGTGCGTGATAAGGTGCATCCGCATTATCTGAGCGCCGGCAGGCAACTCGAACACAGTCACGAATTAAGCTCTTAATCCCTTTTATTATAAATTGAATATCTTTATTTTAACAAACATCAACAATGCACATTATTGTGGCCCAAACCATTCACTGCGATTCCCTGCAGCCGAGCCTGACATGATCCGTGGAGTGACACGTGTCCTGCTGCTGCTCGCGTCCCAGCACTTCTCCTCCCGCCCAGAGCCATCTCCCAGGGGCTTGGGAGGGGGGGAACGCGCTACCTGCAGGGAATGTCGGTGTGACACCAGGTTGCGTTTCTGTGGACGCTTAGAAAGGGATGGGGTAATCAATTCAGGGTAGGCCCTCGGGGCCAGGCATGGGACAGCAGGGGACAGAGTTGACATGTGAGTTCCATGCACACCTGGAATCCATCGTGTGTGGCACCTGGCAGGTCAGCTGTGGAGTCAGGGACAGCTCTGCCCTGAGGATGGGCCACTCCAGCCAAGCATAGCCCGGTGACCCAAGTAGAGACAGGAACACATGGAACTCGGGAGAGCCCAGAATGTTCCAAGGAAGCCAGACCACACCCGCCAGTGCCCAGGTTCTGCCCTACCACTGCTACCTCCCCACAGGCTACTCCTGCTAGATCTAAGGACCCTGAACCCTGAACTCACAACAGTGCCCCGACTCCCACCCACTCTCAATGGGCATACGTCCTGCTGGGCTCTGGGATCCCAAACCCTGTGCACCGGAATAAGCTCAGTTCACATGAGACCCCCATCGGGGTGAGGGGTGGCCACAGGACCAAGCCCTGAGTGATGGGAGCAAACACAGCCCAGTCCCAGACCTGGGGGACATGGGGCACCATGGGAGGAGCTACCGTGGGAAGGCACAGGGGACCTGGGTAGGGGGCACAGAATCCTGAAGAATAGATGTGGTGCTCTGAGCCCCTGAACTCCTTCCCACAGGCAGAGACGCAGTGATGGGTGATAAAATCAAGAGTGACAAGGAGAAGGAGAGGAGAGGGGTAGTAGGAGCCAGGGACCGGCCTCCACTTCCCAGTCACAGAGATGCACCTGCTATGCTCAGAGAGCCACATAAAGGTCCAGAGCAGGTCAGAGAGGACACAAGAACCCCAAATGGTCAGAGAAAAGGACACAGCCCTGCCCGACCAGTTTCACAGACAGGAGAGGACAATACCCCAGGGCAGGCTACTACAGTTCCAGGCAGGAGGGAGAACCCAGACCACAGCCACACAACCGGTTGGATGCATCCAGAGTTTTTCTTTCTTTTCTTTCTTTCTTTTTCTTTCTTTCTTTCTTTCTTTCTTTCTTTCTTTCTCTCTATCTCTCTTTCTTTCTTTCTTTTTCTTTCTCTTTCTTTCTTTCTTTTTCTTTCTTTCTTTTTCTTTCTTTCTTTCTTTCTTTCTTTCTTTCTTTCTTTCTTTCTTTCTTTCTTTCTTTCTTTCTTTCTTTCTTTCTTTCTTTCTTTCTTTCTTTCTTTCTTTTTTTGGTTTTTGGGCCACACCCAGCGGTGCTCAGATGTTACTCCTGGCCATCTGCTCAGAAATAGCTCCTGGCATCTGGGGGACCATATGGGGCACCAGGATTCGAACCAACCACCTTAGGTCCTGGATTGGCGCTTGCAAGGCAAACACCACTGTGCTATCTCTCTGGCCCCGCATCCAGAGTTTTCCATCAAAGCTTCAAGTGAGTGAACAAATCACACTGAGAGACAGTCTCTACCCGACATGACTCTGGAGCTGGAGCTGGTGACAGGTGCAGGGTTGGGAGGTCAAGTCTGAAAGCACCATGGCCCCGATAGTCTGGGACATACAGGAGTCAGAGAGGCCAGAGGGGAACCCTCAGATGCCAGTCACCTAGGTAGGTGTCTGCAGAGCCCCGTTTGTCTGCACAACTGTCCTTGGGGTGCCATGTCCGCCAGTCACCATGGAAACATGGATCACATGCTGCTGAGACACCACTCAGGACCCTAATCAGCACAAGGTCAAGGCATGGGTTATGGACCAAATCGACACGAACAGGCCACAGTGACATGTAACAAGCCATGGGCCACAGTGACCCTGAACAGGTCGTGAGCCATGATGATACAAACACAGTACATGGGGCACAGTGACACAGCACAGCCCACATGTCCCATGGTGGGGCCCCTAGTCACTGGGGCACAGAGATGGTCTCTGTCTCTCCTGGACCCCCTGGCCTCATCAAAAACTAGTATCCAACAGGAGCCCACTGCTGCTGACACGCCATGGTGCTGTCCACAGCAACTGTGCCAAGGAGAGACACAGGCGATGCTGTGAGATGAAATCTGGCCAGGGCCCCACTGCCCTGGTCTGGTCAGCTGCCAGGAACCCCAAAAGGATGCTCAGGACATCCCGGTTGACAAGTTCCCAGGTACCAGCATCCCCCGTGAATCTCAGGTCCTCCACAGTCGACAGCGCCAGCATTCCTGGGACTCAGGGAGGGATGGACCTGTAGGCTGGTGTCACTGTGGCAAGAGCAACGGACCACATTAGCCACAGCTGGTTCTCAGTGGCAGGGCTGAGTCTCCGGGCAAGGCCGGCCTTGCCCGCTCCTCCGGGGCCCAGATGCCAACAGCCGAGAGATTTGTGCCAAACAGGCGAAAGGCGGGCACTTGGGGCTAGGCTCAGTCAAACCTACCACTGTGTGCCATGAGCGAATTAAAATCAATTGAAATCAATTTAGCCGGATAAAGTCCCCCTCCCGGGCGGCGGCTCAGCTGCTGTGCGAACAGCTCTGGCGTCGAAACAGGTGCTTGTAAATTAATTAGCTCCCAAAACACACCTTAAAGTGAATTCCCCAGAACTCGCTGGCAGGAAGCCATCCTGGTCCCCCGAGCTGATCAGCGTCTGTAAATATTGAGATTTGATCAAGTGAGTGCTGCTGGCAGCAGGTGGCTGGGGTGATCTGTGACACTGAAGCCAGCTCGCAGCGGCGGCCCCCGGGGCCCGGCCTCGACAGCGATTTTCTCCTAATTGAAATCCGTATTCCCAGATGGAGCCCGTCGCGCGGCAGGCTCCGCCCGGCTGCTCGGCTGTTGATACTCGGGTAATTGCTTCCCGTAATGCAGGTTAAATGTGACATTTAGCGCTTAATAAAAATTATCAAGGCCGGCCGTTTATCGCGCAGACACGTTGCACTGCCACTTCTGAGGGGATCCTCAAAATTCATGGAATTCTTGAGCAGGAGCAGATGGTGAAGGGAGGAGGCCTGGACGGGTGGAGCAGCCGTAGGCCAGCCGGCTGGCCCCATCTTGTCCTCAGTCTCATTGTCATCTTCATCTTCATCGTCGTCGGCGTCTCGGTCTGGGCTAGGTCTGGAGCTTCTGAGAGACCGACTCGGCCATACCCCACCATGCCGTGCTCTGGGCAGGGTCAGCTGCCCACTGCCCGTGGACACGGGAACAATGGAAGGAAAGGGATAGCCCTCCATGTCAGGACCCCGGCAGGGACTGTCTGGTCAGCAAGGAGGACTGCCTGGGGCAGATCCCGGGGCCCCCCAAGATAGCAGCATGCCAGACTCAAGCCACCTCCCGCTCCAACTCCCGAGAACTACATCCAACAAGGTCAGAGCGGGACCAGACAGGTTCCCAGCAAACCCAAAGCCTGACTCGAGCCCAGCAGGATAGCACAGGGAGCACGCCCAGGGGAGGCGACGGGACTCCACGGTGGTGCTCCAGGAAAGGGTCTCAGAAACCCTGAGAATGTGGGGGGGGGTAGCTCACTGCTCAGAGCTGTGTCCCCACTCCCTGCGCTCTGAGGAACCCAGGGGAACCCCCAGGCCTAAGCAAGGCTGCAGTGAGACGCGCACAACCCACATGTACATCTAGCTCACTCGCCCTGGTCTGCCCGCCTCCTCGTTCTCAGGTGATGCATAAGAGAATGAAATGAACGCAAGCGGGTCAGCTGAACGAATGTGGCTTGTTGGGAGGAGCTGTAGCACAGTAGGAAGGGCATCTGCCTTGCACACAGCTGGCCCGGGTTCGATTCCCTTCATCCCATAGGGTCCACCAAGCCTGCCAGGAGTGATTGTTGAGCCAGGAGTAACCCAAAGAAAGTGGGATGTCGGAAAGCAGAGGGGCAGAAGAGCTTCCCCACTCGCCAAGCAGACGGGGTGTGTGCAGGGGCTGGCTGAGAGGACACAGAGTGACGTCTCCTGGCCCTGTAGGAGGTTCCTGAGTGAGAGGGACCAACTTCGGACTCAGCATCCACCCACAGGGCTGCATTGATTTGTTTGTCGTTCCTATTACTCTGTCAACCGATCCTTCTGCCGCCGGAGCAATAGCACAGCTGTAGGCATTTGCCTTGCACTTAGCTAACCCAGGACGGACCTGGGTTCGATCCCCTGAAACCCATATAGTCCCCCGAGCCAGGAGCAATTTGTGGGCACAGAGCCAGGAGTAACCCCTGAGCATCACAGGGTGTGGCCCCCCCAAAAAAGAGCCTTTCTGGTTTTCTTAGGTTTTGGGGGAGGGGTGTTTGTTTGTTTTTAAGCCACACCCAGCAGCACTCCGGGGCTACTCCTGGCTCTACACTCAGTAGTCACTCCTGCCAGGGTCAGGGGACCTTATGGGTGCTGGAGATCGAACCTAGGTCAGCCACATGCAAGGCAAACACGCTCCCCACTGTGCTCTCGCTCCAGGCCCAAAACAAGGACTGTCGGATGCACTGACTTCCTCTGGGACAACCAGGCCACAGGTCAGCTCTCTCTCTTTCTCATTCTCTCTCTCTCTTTCTCCTCTCTTTCTTTCTTTCCTTCCCTCCCTCATCAAGGACAGCCAAGCCAGCTTTCTGTCTTTCTCTCTGTCTCTCTCTCTCTCATGCCTCTGTTTCTCTGACCAGCTTTCTCTGGGACAGCCATGCCACAGGCCAGCTTTCTCTCTCTGTCTCTCATATCTCTGTCTTTCTGTCTCTCTTTCTCTCTCTCCCCTCCCCGTGGCACATTGGACCTGCTCCCAAGTGTTCAGGTTGATTGTTTCACAGTCCCCAATGAAGAAAGGGGAATCCAAAACCAGTATCCAGGGAGGATAGGAAAAGCTGGTCCGGTAGCAATTCCCCGCAATAAGTAATCCACACAGATATGAAGGTTCTAGCAGGCAAGAAAACTCACACCGCAAGCTGTTCACCCATTAGCCAGTCGCTCCACCACTCGGAACCACAAGCCTAGATGGCAGCCAACTCCTAAGCTCTCCTGCCTTCCATTTATTGAGATCCAAAACAAAGCAGATCCAACAAAAGCAGATGAAAGGTATGAGAGAACAAGACCAGTGAACAATAATTAAGATACAAATGAGAGAGAGGGGCCCGGGAAATAGCATGGAGGTAAGGCGTTTGCCTTTCATGCAAAAGGTCATTCATCGATTCGAATCCTGGTGCCCCATATGGTCCCCCGTGCCTGCCAGGAGCAATTTCTGAGCATGGAGCCAGGAGTAACTCCTGAGCACTGCCGGGTGTGACCCAAAAACCAAAAAAAAAAAAAAAAAAAGATACAAATGAGAACTGTTTCAAAGGCCTCTGTTTACCTCACACCCAAGTTTAGTGGGTTCCTTACCGTGTTCAATAATTGAATACGCCACTGCAGGAATCACATATCTTTAATCCTCATACTGGGATGAAGTTCAGGAGAGAAACCTTCCTGTGCGGAAAGCCCACATCTACGTTAGGTGGAACCAGACAGAGCCCTGAGGTGTGCTGAGGCCAGAGCTATCCCAGGGTCCATGTTGTCAGCTGAGCCCAGTTGCCCAGCACCACTTAGCACCCAGTACCCAGTGCTGCTGTCCCAAAGCCTTCTGGGAGCCTACCAGTACCAACCAGGAAGCAACCAGGAATGAGTGCCCTTCCTGGCTGCAAAGATGTTCACCGGGTTTGACATCTTGTGCCCGTTTATACATCATTTGAGGAGACCCAACTTTCTTGTCCGAGCCCTCACATGTACCCTCACTCTATGCCAAGGCAGCAAAGCTCTGGCCCTCTCAAGGTCCTCTGCATTCTCTTCTTCTTGCTCTAACCCAGTAATGGTTAACCTTTTTGAGCCTGAGTGCCCAAACTGCTACACAATGTCCAGTCC
>PVKC010040478.1:0-12331 GCA_004027635.1 Crocidura indochinensis | reverse complement strand
AAAAAAAAAAAAAAAAAAAATCACTCCTGGCTAGGGGACCTTATGGGATGACAGGAATTGAACCTATGTCTGTCTTAGGTCAGCCAACTCACGTGCTAAGCAAACACTCTATCGCTGTGCTGTCGCTCTGGCCCTTTGTTTTTTAAATTCATATTTTTAAATTCATATTTATATTTTTGGGTTTTGGGTCACACTGAGTGGTGCTCAGTGTATTTTTATTTCTAGCTCTGCACTCAAATTATTCCTGTGGGGCCACAGATATAGTATAGTGGTAAGGTGTTTGTCTTGCATGTGGCCGACACAGGAAGGACCCAGTTCAATTTCCAGCATCCCATATGGTTTCCCAGCCTGCCAGGGGTGATTTCTGAGTACAGAGTCAGGTGTAACCCCTGACCACCGCTAGGCATGGCCCAAATATCAATAAATAAATAAATTAAAAAATAAAAATAAAAACAAGGGGCCGGAGAGATAGCATAATGGTAGGGCGTTTGCCTTGCACGCAAATGGATGGTGGTTCAAATCCCAGCATCCCATATGGTCCTCGAGCCTGCCAGGTGTAACCCTTAGCTGTGTGCTAAAGCATAGGGCTTCTTGTTGTTGTTTTTTGGGGAGCCACACCCAGTAACACTCAAGGGTTATTTCTAGCTATGTACTCAAAAATCGCTCCTTTTTTCTTAACTTTACATTTTAGGCTGTACCAGCAGAACTCAGAGGCCACTCTCAGCAGTGCTAGGAAGGACTGCATGGTACCAGAGGATCAAATCCCCCTGGGCTTCACACATGCACTCCGCTACAACTATGCCTCTTCCTTTGGCTCTCTAAATGGCAGGCTTCTTTATAGGTTTAATTTCACTTTTTTTCTCTTTTTCTGGGGGTGGCACACCTGGCAGCACTCAGGAATTACTCCTGGCTCTGTACTCAGAAATCACTCCTGACAGGGTTGGAGAACCATATGGGATGCTGGGGATCGAATCCAGGTCAGTCATGTGCAAGGCAAATGCCTTACTTGCTGTGCTATCGCTCTGATCCCCTTTTAATATCACACTTTCCAAAAGAAAAAAACTCTATATTCTCAAAGTGCTCTGCTTACTTCCTTACTGACATTGCTGAAAAGCTACCTTGGGTAAACAAAGCACAACAAATCTTCAAGACCCAAGGACTCAGGTCTTTCAACAACTGGGCCTGGACTACAAGGGAGGTTGGCAGGTACCCAGGTGTGTTTGAAGGGATTCAACATCCCCTGGCATATGGCAAGTCAGGCGTTTCCAAACTGCCACCAGTCATTCATCCCCCAAGTATTGCTAACTCTGATAGGAAACACAGTAATAGTGCCTTGCTTAAAACAAGAGCCTGCTGTTGGGGTTAAAGCATGTTTCTAGAATGTTTGGAGTCTCTCCCTCTCCTACTGCTGCTCCTCTTCCTGACCTAGTGGGGTCCCTTCTCCTTTGGTAAAGATGGAGAAGCCCCAGGTGGCTCATTTATATGTATCTCTAGGAGACTCGTACCAGTTCTTCACTATAGAAAAGGTATCCCTCCCCAACTTGCTGGCAGTAAGGTCGTATTTCCAGACCTCTCTTTTATGTCTGCCAGTATCTTCCCAGCAATCAACTGGTACCTAGATTCTTGAATGGTAGGTCACCATGACCCCCATGGGTCATATAACTGAATGTGGGCAATACCAAAATGTTAGCAACTGCAAAATGTTTCTGAAGGCACAATTACCGCAAAGAAATTCAAAATCAGGGCCCAGGAGATAGCATGGAGGTAAGGCGTTTGCCTTTCATGCAAAAGGTCATCGGTTCAAATCCCGGTGCCCCATATGGTCCCCCGTGCCTGCCAGGAGCAATTTCTGAGCATGGAGCCAGGAGTAACCCCTGAGCACTACCGGGTGTGACCCAAAAACCAAAAAAAAAAAAAAAAAAAAAAAAAGAAATTAAAAATCAAGCATGTTGTATAAAGTGGTTCCTGTAATGTTCTCTGGTATTTCAGGTAAGAAATGCACTCTTATGAGTGGGAAAGTTGAAGAAGCCCTGAAATGGGGTAATGTTTATTTCCTTGGACCTACCAGAGTGGTCCAGAAAGCTCAGAGAAGTATTCTCTCCATAGGTTTCTGGCTGTGCTTTACCTACTAGTAAATGGGGAATAAAAGACTGAGATTTGTGGAAGGGCTCTGGTGGGTGGGGGTGGAGGCCATAGGATCCATCCTGGTTCACATATTTTGAACAGGGAGGAAGTAGCAAAGTGTCTTTTCTAGACACAACCCAGCAGCATCTGATGAGTCTAGAGTAGGACTCGGGAAGATCATGGCTATTGGCCCTTACTCTCAACATGCCCTACAAAAAAGTTTGTTGTACTGCTGACAGTTCAAAGGGTGGAATACATGTGTTGTTTTTTTTTTGTGGGGGGGAGCTGGGGGTCACACCCTGCATCACTCAGGAGTTACTCCTGGCTCTATGCTCAGAAATTGCTCCTGGCATGCTCGGGGGACCATATAAGATGCCGGGATTTGAACCACCGACCTTCTGCATGAAAGGCCTTACCTGTCTGCTATCTCTCTGGCCCCTGAAATACATGTTTTACATGCCAGAGACACAGGTTTTTTTGTTTTGTTTTTTGGGCCACACCCATTTGATGCTCAGGGGTTTCTCCTGACTCAGCACTCAGAAATTGACCCTGGCTTAGGGGGACCATATGGGACACCGGAGGATCCAACTGTGGTCCTTCCTTGGCTAGCGCTTGCAAGGCAGACATCTTACTTCTAGTGCCACCTCACCGGCCCCAGAGACACAGGTTTAATCCCTGACACAAGTCCCCTGAACTCAATTGGGAGTAGCTCCCAAGTACCACACCAGAAATCTGCAAGGTGTGGCCAAAATGTGAAAATCAAATGGAGTCTCTTCTCTTTGGTCCACATAGCCCTGACCCAACAGTGTTTCATGGCTACTCCTGGATTGGTGCTTGTTAGTGGGGGCAAGAGGGAAATATGACCTAGAGAGTGCTCAGGACCCTCCCTAGGGATACTTGGCCAGCCCTGCCTTATTCAAATCTTTGGCCCAGCAGCTATAAGTCTGAATCTCATTTTTGTGGTCCTTAATGGAGAACCTCCTCCATTAGATTAAAATCTTCTCTCAGGAAGGAACCAAATGTTACTTGGGAGCATGAGCTGAACAGAAGGCCTGGTCCAGCAGTGGTCTGTGGGTGTTTGAGGAGGAGAAACTGGCTGCAAGAAATGGAACTACTCTTACTGAGGTGGGGGAGCATGTGCACATGATTCAGCTACTACGAAGCAACTTGGATTCTAAGCCCTTTTTCGGGGCCAGAGAAAGAGTGGTGGATAGGGTTCTTGACTTGCACTTAGTCAACAGGGGTTCCATCAGCACTACAGATTGTCTCCTCCCTGACCAGTGTTAAAGGAGTAGTGATATCTGAGCACAGAACCAGGAGTAAGCCCTGAGCACTGATGGGAATAGCTAGGCCCCTCACCCTACTCCCCCCAAAAAAAGGGGGGGTGACTCTGAGGTCCGATTTCTAGCATTGCAGCCTAATTCTCTGCAGTTAGATGGACTCCTATACCTGAGTACAATGCTCAGGTTTACTCTAACCTCTCATAGCTGAAAAGAGTGAGGAAACACAGGGCTTGGAGAACCACATCCCATTTGACCAACCTCTACCACTTCAATCTACTGAAGATTAGCAACTGTGGGGTAAGCAAAAATGAATCACTCAGCACCCCCAGACTCATGAAACCCAAATAGGTGGGAGTTAGGAGTAGTAACTGTGACCAAACTTGAGACCCAGTTTCTTAGGATATAGAACCATTGGGAGCTGCAAACACTTCCAGGAAAACCTGAGGCCTAGAACTGCTGGCATCCCAATTCAAGTGTTTTTTTTTTTTGTTTTGTTTTGTATGTGTTTTCTTTTTTTTTGGGGGGGGGGTGTTTGTTTTTGGGCCACACTCGGTGATGCTCAGGAGTTACTCCTGGCTATGCACTCAGAAATTGTTCCTGTCTCGAGGAACGATTATGGGACATCGGGGATTGAACCCAGGTCCGTCCTGGGTCAGCCGCATGCAAGGCAAATGCCCTACCACTGTGCTATAGCTTCGGCCCCGTTTTTTTTTTTTTTTTTTTTTTTTTGGTTTTTTTTTTGGCTACAACCAGCAGTGCTCAGGGCTGACTCCTGGCAGGCTTGGGGGACCATATGGAATATTAGGAATTGAACTGGGATTGACAATGTGCAAGGCAAACATTCTATCCACTATGCTACCTATTACTCTGGCCCCTCAATTCAGGCTTTTGAGAAAATTAATACTTGCAAGAGAAACTGGGAAAATATACAGAAGTGGCTCAGGCTGAGCACATTTAATAATCCTGAATGGAAAAAGAGTTGAAAACTATTTGACAAATTCCTGAAATCAGCAAATCAATGTTCCAGAAACAAAGAATCCAAAGGAGGGATTGTCGCCTATGGCAAGGCCACATATGAATAAGCAGGATTCCCGGTCCCCAATGATGTCTGGGAGGACATCCTGTGAAGGCAGCTATGGCAGGTGGTGTTGGCAGGCACCAGTTTTCAATCTGGCTCTACTCCCTTTCTTGGTTCTGGGCAGGGAGAGAACATGGACAAGTGGTTCCAGAGTACCAAGGTAGGACTAAGTGAGTCCTGGGGACCTGCAAATGGGCTAAGCTCACTTATATTTCTTGGTGGGAAACTCTCGCCGGCCTTGGCCTTGGCCCTTGCCGCCAAAATTGCGCACCCGGTGGATGAGCTGCAGCTGGTGTTCGATGGTGGCGGTGATGTTCACATCATCTGGGATGTGTACGTAACGGACATTTCGGCCTGTCACAAAAAGGTCATCCAGCTCGACCTGATGCCCCCAGCGGTCCGTGTAGGTAACCTTGCCCAGGCGGATGTTCATGAAAGCATCAACATTGTCTATGCGTCCACGAGCCACACTCTCGTCCCGAAGGTCCACAGTGGTGACCTGGCCTTGCAGTCCCTGCAGGAGGATGATCAGACTGTTCTCAGAGATGGTCCGCTCTTTCACTGAGTGACTCACTGCCATCCTCTCAGACTGCTGATAGCTCACTGGAGAAGAAGCTCAGATGGAAGCTGGAGCAGAGTAGAAGGCATAGGTGAATTTATATCCAGCTGACACATCCACCCCAGAGACCCTGATTCATTTATTTGCTCAGGGGTGTGGCCAGGTTTCTTATCTTCTAAAAGTTCCCCAGTTTATTGTAATGTGCAGATGAATTTGAGAACCACTGATCTAAAGTGTAGATTCACCATGCTACTGAGAGTCTGGCCTGGGAATCAACATTTTCAGCACCTTCCAGGCACTTATTAGAAATTCTCACTGTGTGAGCTGGAGAGATTGTACCTGGCCTACCTGGGTTTGAACTCCAGCATCCCTATGGTTCCCTGAGCACTGCCAAGAATAATTCCTGTATGCAGAGACAGGAGCAATCCCCTGAACATCTCTGGGTGTGGTAGAAAAAAAAAAAATCTCACCACTACCAACAAACAAGAAATACTGAGTCTAGGCCAGAGTCATAGTACGGCAGGTAGGACCTGACCGAGGTATTTATTCTGGGCATCACATAAGATCCCCTGAGCCCTTTGAGAGTGATTCCTGAGAGCAGAGCCAGGAGAAACCCCTGAGCACCACCAGGTGTGTCCCAAAAAACAAACTCCCCCTAAAAAATTGCTGAGACTGATTGCTGACCTTTTCTCCTCCATTTGAATACAAATGAACCTCTATGAGAATCACCAAAGGTTTACATCAGAATCACCTGGAAGATTTAACTAAATCCAGATCAATGAGATGGGGCCAGAACAGAGATACTCAAATGTGAGGTTCCAACCCTCCTGGGAGTGTCCCCCGCTCCCCACCACCCCCGGTCTATATTAGCACTGCCAGATACAGACCCTAAAACCAAACACCAAAAACACCAGGTTACTGGAACTGGAGAGATAGCACAGCGGTAGGGTGTTTGCCTTGCACATGGTCAACCCGGGACAGATCCAGGTTCGATTCCTGGCATTCCATGTGGTCCCCTGAGCCTGCCAGGAGTGATTTCTGAGCAGAGCCAGGAGTAACCTCTGAGTGCCACCAGGTGTGGCAAAAACAAAACAAAAAAAACCCAAACCCACCAGATTACTGGGTCTCACTGCAGTGTCTAACTCAGTAGTGAGGCTCAAGCAGTGCTTGTTCCTGGTAGTGCTACAGGGACCATTCAGTGCCAGGAATTGACCCTGGGACTCCTATATGCCAAGCACAAACTACAGAGCTCTGAGCCATCTCCTGGACACCAATAATGCATTTCTTTGTTTGTCTGCTTGTTTGGTTTTTGGGCCATAACTGGTAACGTTCAGGAGTTACTACAGGCTAAGCTCTCAGAAATCACTCTTGGCTCAGGGGACCATATAGGATGCTGGGGATCGATCCCAGGTCCATCCTGAGTCAGCCACATGCAACGCAAACGCCCTACCACTGTGCTATCACTCCGGCCCATTTAAAAAAATATATATTTAAGCACCATGAGTACAAGCATGATTGTAGTTGGGTTTCAGTCATAAACAGAACACCCACTTCACCAGTGCAAATTCCCACCACCAGTGACCCCCATCACCTTCCTTCCCCATACCCTGCCTGTATTAGAGACAGACATTATACTTCTCTCACTCATTAACACTGTCATGATAGTTGTTAGTTATTTCTCTAACTACACTCATCACTCTGTGGTGAGCTTCTATTGGGAGCTGGTCCTTCCAGCATTTCTAACATTCTCTCATTTGATAACAGTGGTCAAAGACCACACCCTGTAAACAATGATCTACACTCAATCTTTCTACACCTGTGCTACAGCAGAACTAAAAATTATACAAAAAGGGCCAGAGAGATAGCATGAAGGTAGGGCGTTTCCTTGTATGCAGAAGGATGGTGGTTCGAATCCTGGCATCCCATATGGTCCCCTGAGTCTGCCAGGAGCAATTTCTGAGTGTAGAGCTAGGAGTAACCCGAGTGCTGTCGAGTATGACCCAAAAAACAAAACAAAACAAAATATATATGTATATATATACATATAAAATATATACATATATATATATACAAAAAGTACAAACATAGTATTTATAGTTTTGCCATATGATTCAGGCATCCATGAGTTAAATGGCAATAACTTTTTTGCGGTCTAGCAGTAACTTTGTGCAAGGGTTGGAGAACCTGTCTGTGAAAACCATCTTACAGCTGCCAGGTAAGCAAAAACTTAGTTGATTAAAAAAAAAAAAAAAAAAAAAAAAAAGAGCTGGAGAGATAGCACACGGTAAGGCAATTACCTTGCACAGGGCCGACCCAGGACGGAACTGGGTTCGATTCCTAGCGTTCCCTATGGTTCTCGGAGCCTGCCAGGAGCGATCTCTTTTTTCTTTTCTTTTTGGGCTACCCCCGGTGGTGCTCAGGGGTCACTCTTGGCTCTGCGCTCAGAAATCACTTTTGACTTCCAAAGTGCTGGGACAGCATCATCGTTTGACATTTGGTACCCTAATCTCAGACCCGGCGAGGGAGGATGAGGAACTTTCTATCCAAACTTTCCCATCCCCATAAGGAGAATCCCGACAGGTGGCGTTGAATGGGGACGAGCTGCGGAGTTTGGGGGGGTCCTCCCCTGCACCCTGACATCTCCAGGCTTGCATGACACAAAGCAGCAGACCGCGGCCCGGGGCTCTGCAGGCCTAGGCGGGCGAGTAGGCCACGCAGCTCCCGCAGGACTGAAGCCAATCGGCCAACTGAGCGTGGAGGACTCGCTCTCTCCCAGAACTCGGGGAGATGAGCTGCGCTCAGCTCTGGGGGAAGAAAAAGCCTCCCATGCACGCTCACCTCGGCCATGGAAGGTTCCGGGTCGCCTCGCGCTCCCGGGCCCCACTGCGCCGATCTCTTCCGCTTTTCGGATCTCTTTCTCTCTCTCGGTCGCCACCGAAGTCCTCCAGCGCCTAGCTAGTCGGCCTCCGGCACTTAAGAGGCTATCGCAAACGAGGGCCGCTCTGCCCCGCGGGAACATAGAGCGCCGCTGGCGCATAGGCGCCGGCCGGAAACTACAACTCCCAGAATACTTCGCGGTCCGGCTTCGTCTTGGGCCCAGGCTTGGTCCTAGATCCTAGGGGGGTGAGGGTGGGGGCCCTTCATTCATTCACCAAATGTTCATGGGTCCTTGTAGGGGCCCCATCAAGGAGTCTAGACTTAGAGCGTATGACACGATCCATGATCGAAAGACCCTTAAATGTTAGCAAAGGTGTTTATCCCTAGTTTCTTTTCTCTTTTTTTTGTTTTTGGGTCACACCGGCAGCACTCAGGGGTTACTCCCGGCTCTTATGCTCAGTTCGGGAGACCATAGGGGATGCCAGGATTCGAGTCACTGTTGGTCCTGGATCGGCCGCTTGCAAGGCAAACGCCCTACCGCCGTGCTATCTCTCCGGCCCCTATCCCTAGTTTTTTTTTTGTATCTTTTTGTTTGCAAATTGGTTTCATCCAAAACAAAGATGGTCTTATATGTAAACCTGGGCGGCACAGGCTCAGGATAGATGCCACACCTTGGGGTAGTCTCTATACTCAATAAAAAACATAGTTCTGGTGGGCAGATGGCTCCAGACTAGGAAAAAGACTGCAAGATTACAGGTGTTTCTCCCTCAGCCTGGTTTGGATTATTTCATTCGCACCCTGTTTCAGATTCATTTAGCTGAGTTTCAAGATAAGGCACGTGGGGGTGATTTTGCACAAAGGGAGCAGGAACTTGTCTAGAAGAAACAAAGAAACTATGATCATAGTTTTCAGAGAATGAAAGCTGGTGTTTAATGTTAGTTTATCGAATGGCCTGGGGTGTCCCTGAGGTGGTGATATTTAAACCTGAATAGTTGGCATGAAAACAATCCTGTGAAACCTTGGAAAGGGGCACTGTGAGTAGAGAGAAGTCGAGAGTACTTGGCCTTGGATGGGTTGAACATGTAATAGCAAGGTCATGTAATAACAAAGACCAGAGGCAGAGCGTTGACTACTATGTGAGTTTGTAGAAGGTTCAGGATTTCTTTTCTTTCTTTTTTAGGATTTCTTGATTAGAACAATGCTCTGGATACAGTGCTGGGCTCAAACCCTTCCTTGCTAAGGCAAGATTAGGCTCTGCTACTTCCAAGAACGACTACCACTACTAACTTTTGCAGAGCTCCATCTAAAAAGGAGGTTGGGAGCCCGGGAGATAGCATGGAGGTAAGGCGTTTACCTTTCATGCAAAAGGTCATCGGTTCGAATCCCGGTGCCCCATATGGTCCCCCGTGCTGCCAGGAGCAATTTCTGAGCATGGAGCCAGGAGTAACCCCTGAGCACTTCCGGGTGTGACCCCCCCCAAAAAAAACCAAATAAAATAAAATAAAATAAAATAAAAAGGAGGTTGGAACAGCCTATTACTCTCAGATCAGAGGGAATGGGCTTGGAGATCACTTTGGTTGCACTCCAGGCTGCAGTTTCCTGCATGCCTGCATAGTCAATTGGGAATATAATTTCTCATTTTATAGGACTCCTTTTCTCATTCTCTGTTCATATTTCATAAGTAAGGTTTCACTCTTATTCTCAGAGTCTGAAATGGAGCGCATGAGCTAGTCATGGTGTTTGAGCACTGTTGGGCTTGGCTAGGCCCCAGTCCATAGTGCCAGTCGAACCTCTGAACCCTTAGGTCTATATAACCAGGCCCACAAGTATAGGGAGTAGCCCTAGGGCCTCTCTGGGCCTAACTTGGAAGGCACCTCCTTCCTGCAAAAATAAAAAGGTAGAACAAACAGAAAACAAAGTCATGTTCCTCAACTTACTACCCCAGAACCCAAATCACCCCTGTAGCAATACACAGGTACTCCCCCTACTCGTTTAACCAATCTGTCACTAGCGTCTCACTTTTCTTTTTTTTTTTTTTTTGGGTCACACCCGGCAGCGCTCAGGGGTTACTCCTGGCTCCATGCTCAGAAATTGCTCCTGGCAGGCACGGGGGACCATATGGGGCACCGGGATTCGAACCGATGACCTTTTGCATGAAAGGCAAACGCCTTACCTCCATGCTATCTCCCGGGCCCCTGCGTCTCACTTTTCTGACAAGAGATGGACTCCATGACGAGAAAATTTTGCGGTAAGTGGCTGGAGAGATAGCATAGCTGTAGGCCATTTACCTTGCATGCAGTTGACCCAGGATGAACCTGGTCTCAATTACCGGCATCCCATATGGTTCCCTGAGCCTACCACTCGATTTCTAAGTGCAGAACCAGGAATAACCCCTCAGTGCTGCCAGGTATGCCCCCACCCCAAAAAAAAAAGTTTGGGGTAATTTCTACCTATTGCTTCTAGTTCTTTTTTTTTTTTTATAGAAAACTACTTTATTTTGTATCATATTTCATTTTGGGATAAGGTCAGCAGTTGAGTCATACCCTGTGATGCTTAAAGGCTATTCCTAGTTCCATGCTCAAAGGTGACCTGGCAGAGTTCAGAGACCATATGTGCTGCTGGGTTTCTGAACCAGGGTCAGCAGCATAAGTACCCAACTCCCCCCTACTATGTTAAAGTGAAACTGAATTCACCCACTGAATAAAAAATGACATCAGTGTTGGATACCAACTGTGAGGCGAGGGGGGCGTATTCAGGGAAAGTCTGTCTGTGGCTCAGGAGAGAGGGACAGGGAGAATTGTGAGTTGGCAGAAATAGTTGAAAGTGATCATCTCCCAGGAAATAAGTGATGCAAAAACAGTTAGCAGGAGTGCAAATTATGCAGGCAGGCACCATGACAGAGACCATCTGGTATTGGCGGGTGAGTGTAAGGATGGGGCGAATGGAGGGGTGAAGGAGAAGGGTAAGAAATGGTTGGGGCCCGGGAGATAGCATGGAGGTAAGGCGTTTGCCTTTCATGCAAAAGGTCATTGGTTCGAATCCCGGTGCCCCATATGGTCCTCCGTGCCTGCCAGGAGCAATTTCTGGGGGAGCCAGGGATGAATAAGGATCATGGAGCAACTGACCTGACTCTGAAAGACTGAAAAACTGGCTACACCAATCTCTGCATCACACAGAGTCATCCTGGATCAGAAACCTTTGAAACTCCCTAGTGGGGAACTTCCAAAGTCAAAATCTGAGAGAGTGGGGGGAAAAAAGGATATTAAGAGACCAGAGTGATAGTACAGGGAGTAAGGTGTTTGCCTTGCACATAGCCAAACTGGGTTTGATTCCAGGTATCCTATATGGTATCCAAAGCCCACCAGGAGTATAAGTCCTGACCACCGTTTGGTGTAGCCCATAAGGAAAATAATAAAGATTAATAATTTAAAAAAATGGAAAAGGGTGTTTAATAGGCCAAGAGCCTCAAAAGCTCCAAGGTAAAGCAGATGAAATGCAGTGCAGGGCACCTGGTTCTGTGCAGTGATAGCAGGAGGCAGGACTGGGGCTGGTGAGAAGAGCGTCAGAGGCTGCCGGATGCTTGGGGAGTGGTGTTAAAAATCCCTGGAGAAGCAGAGCAGCTGAGGCTAAAGGTGCGGGTGGGAATGATGTGGCAGGAAAAAGGAAGGGAGGAGACTGCCTGAGGTGGGCAGGTGAGCTGTAGGAAAACATAACAAAGCAAGTTGTTTTTTGTTTTTTTGGGGGTCACACCTGGCAGTGCTCAGGGGTTACTCTTGGCTCAACACTTAGAAATCGCTCCTGGGGCCAGGAGAGATAGCACAGCGGCGTTTACCTTGCTAGCAGGACCAATCCAGGACCAAAGGTGGTTGGTTCGAATCCCGGTGTCCCATATGGTCCCCCGTGCCTAACAGGAGCTATTTCTGAGCAGACAGCCAGGAGTAACCCCTGAGCAACACTGGGTGTGACACAAAAACAAAAACAAAAACAAACAAAAAAAAAAAGAAATTGTTCCTGGTAGGCCCAGAGAGGTAGCATGGAGGTAAGGTGTTTGCCTTGCATACAGAAGGATGGTGGTTTGAATCCCGGCATCCCATATGGTCCCCTGTGCCTGCCAGGGGCGACTTCTAAATGTAGAGACAGGAGTAACCCTGAACACTGCTGGGTGTGACCCCCCCAAAAAAAAAACAAAACAAAAGCTCTTTTGTCTTTGTCTTTTGCCCGGTTGGATCTCTTCCAGTTTGAAGGTCAGAGGAAAGATGGCTGAGAGAAGTTAAGATGCAGGGCTAGCTGCTTAAAAGGTTATGATAGAGGTCACACATGTAGTGGCTAGGATGAATAAAGCTGTTACTTCCTGAAGCCTGCATGTGAGTGAGATTTCTGCCCGCCTCTCTCATGAATATCCAGACCTGA
>PVKC010040477.1:0-12328 GCA_004027635.1 Crocidura indochinensis | reverse complement strand
GCGTCACTCACGGCGTTCCCCAGCCTTGGGTCCAGCCTGTTAGAGCTCCGGACAATCCAAGAAACCGTGGGCTGTAAAATCACCAAAGAGTCATTTATCTCTAGCTCTGTTCCCAACTAGCCAAAGGCCTAACTTTAGCATGAGCAGTCACAGCCATCATAATGAACAACACTTTTGGGCCCAGGACTACTCAGTGGGAAACATGCTAGTCTCAAGGGCCTGAGACTGGAGACAAAGAGTCTCCTCCTGGCACTGACCCAGTAGATACCAGGGGTGCTACTGTTTGGGGTCCTGGTAACTCAGCTAAGGATGCCTGCTGCCACCTTTTATGCAGGGCAACCATAAAATGTGGCCCCTCGTGGGAACAAAGAGAAATGCCAAAATTCTCACCTACCCCAGAATTCCTTATACTCACCGACTCTAGTCCTCCCCATCCTTTACCCCCACTACAAGCACTTTACACCCACCCTCCACATCCCTTCCCCTCCTCCATTCACTGTGCCATTTGCCTGATCCTCACAAGAGAGCTAGGTTTGTTGTTCAAGTCTTAATTTAGTGACTCATGGGAAAGGGCTTCATCTTAATTGTGATAAAATAAAAAGTGGGGCCGAAGCAATATATTGGATAGAGAATTTGCCTTGCATGTGATGGACCTGGCTTCCATCCCAGGCATCCCATATGAACTCCAAAGCACCATGATGAATAATTCCTGAGTGCAGACCCAGGAGTAAAACCCTAGATCATACAGACAGGGTTCAATCCTGAGCACCACCGTTATTCCTGAGCACAGAGACAAGAGTTTCCACTGGGTGTGTCCCAAAAACAAACAAAAAAATTTTTCTTTGAGCAATGTTAGTAATTTAACCACTGATACAGACTTCTACACATTCATTCAGATATCTATGCCAGGTCTTTTTTTTCTTTTCAGAAGCCAGACTTGGAGGTGCTCAGGATTTACTACTTACTACTCATGGCATGGTTCAGAGAAAAATATATGGTGCCAGAGATTGAAGCTAGATTGTGCTCAGGCCCTGGAATGTTTAGACCAAGGGTGTCTTTGTTCTGGCCCTTGCTTTTATTAAAGTTCTAAAAGTGCCACATATTGGGCTAGAGAGATAGTCCTGTGAGTAGGGCAGTTGCCTTGCATGCTGCCGACATAAGTTCGATTTCTGGCATCCCATATAGTTCGTGAGCCAGTCAAGAGTGCAGAGCCAAAAGTAGGCCCTAAGCATCGCTGAATATGTCCCCAAAATAAGCAAGTAAAAAAAAAATATTAAAAAAATAACACATTGATTCTGAAACAAGGCACCATGATAACTACTCTGATAATCGTGGATTCTAATAGTTTCAAGCCACTTACGCCACTCATGCCTGTTAACACTCTGACTCTGTACCGAAAACACCCCAAGGCTTGCCACCTTTGTTTCCATTTAAGGCTCAAAACCTTTATCGCTTTATTGGCGAGGTTTACTTTACACCAAACCAAATTCAGCCCCATTCCTAAACCTTCCCTCCCTGATGGGTGCTCAATCCTCCATGAACACACTTACCTTTCACGGAAGATTATCCCCGATTCCCGAAAACTAGCGCAAGGCCCCGGGGCGCACTCGATTGTCCTGACATCGCGTGGATTTCCAGACACCCCCAAACCCACGATCCTGACCTCCACCCTCCTAATCCCGACAAACTACACTTGATCCTGGGAAAAACACTCTCCCGTGAGCAGATCCCGCCATCGGGGTCGCCTTCGGACCTAAACAAAGCCCCACCCGCCTCCCGGGCCCGTCCCCGCCCTCGGATGGAGCGATCGCAGGCTGGGCCCGGTGCTGCCAAGGCGGGGTCGCTCGCGGCCACAAAGGGGTTCGCGTGGGGGGGGGGGGAAGGGATCGCCCGTCGGAAAGAGAAGAAGGCAGTTCGGTCGGACCGGTTCGGCTCGGTTCGATTCGGTTCGGCTCAGGGGGCTCTTGCAGAGAACAACTGCACAAAGTTTGCTCGGCTCAACTCCCGCGGGGAGGAAACGGCTTCCCGGGGAGCCAGGCGCCAGCCTCCACCCCTCGGGCTGGGCAGGGCCTGCAGGGCTCCTCCCCGCACCGGCGGTGGGCGGGGGTCCCCGGAGGGCCTCTGCGGCTGCCTAGCATTTCGTCCCCGGACCCTCTCCGGCCACGGCTCCGCGCTTTCGCCCGCCGGGGAAAAGCGGGGTTCTGAGCTCACCGTGAGAGTTCCAGCCGCTCCGGGCGCGGGGCCACCACCGCGACGCGCACGGCGGGGCGGCGCAGCCGGAAGTGCATCAGAGCCCCGCCTTCGGAGCTTCCGGCCCGCCCCCTCCGCGCGAGGTGGGTGGGGGGAGGGGCCGCTCTAGGAACTCGGGAGGTCTCTCTCTGCTTCTCGTTGTCCCGAGCCGGGCCTTTGGAACCGCTCTGGTGGGTTTTTCGGTTTTTTTCTGTTGCAACTAACTGCAGCATCAGTCGGAATTCGCCCAACCTTGGAACCCTTAGATCCTGGGTAGAACATGGTAGAGGCCGCTCTGTGTGCTTCAGGACTGGAGAAACGATCCCCAAAAAGTATTTCCTCCCAGCTCGCTTTCCACTGCAGCTCACCTCTACATTGACCCCCAAAAGTTTGCTAGTCGGGTAAAAGCTACCCACGCACGGATGGGAGGAAAGTGGTTCGTGCACGGAATTCTCTGTCTACACTAGTCATTGAAGAGCTCTTTCTTTTTTTGGGGGGGGGGGTGGGCCGGGGGGTGGGCCACCCCCAGCAGCGATCAAAGGTTATTTCTGGTTCTGCACTCAGAAATCAGCTCCTGGGGGACCGGAGAGATAGCACAGCAGTAGGGCGATTGCTTTGCATGCCACCGACTCAGAATGGACTTGAGTTCCAGTCCGTGGTCTTGAGTTCCGGCATCCCAAATTGTTCCCCGAACCTGCCTGCCAGGAGGTATTTCTGAGTGCAGAGCCCGGTGTGGCCCCAAAACAAAAAAATAAAAAATAAAAAATAAATTAAAAAAAATCATTCCTGGCAGGCTCGGGAGACCATGTGAAATGCTGGGGATCAAACCCTGGTCTGACCCGGTGGTGTGCAAGGCAAATACCCTACCGCGGTGCTATTGCTCTGGCCTCCTAAAGAGCCCTTTCAATCAAGGACATACAAGAACCAGTGTCAGATAGAGACAGGCAAGTGCATTCTGTAGTTTCAGGAATAGACCCCAGACCTCATACACGCAAAACAAGTGTTCAACTGTTAAGTTACATCCATGATCCCCACCCACCCTGCAATGAGTTTCTCATAAAATATAGCCAAGATGTGCTAAGCCTGAAAATAGTACAAGAGCAGGGCACTTGCCCTGAATGCAGTTGACCTAGGTTCAAACCCTGTTGCCATACAGCACCCCCTGAGCCTAACCAGGAATGACCCCTGAACGCAGAATCAAGAGTAAGCCCTGAGCACAAACAGGTGTGGCCCCTAAACAAACAAACAAACAAAAAAGAAGTTGCTTTGATACCAGGACGTCAAGTAATCCAAGTTCGCCCACTATGGGGGTGTAGAAACTGAAGCTGGTAAGACTCAAGGTGCTCCAGAGGGAGTGGATCCCAAAGGAAAAACTTCAACAGGAAAAAAAAGAAAAAGCTGTGATCGGACATTGACAAAGATTGACAAGATTCTACATAGAAAACTGACAAGAGGAGACAGAGTGGTGGCATGGAGCAGTAGTCTACCTTGCCGGTGCTAGTCTAGGACAGACCATGGCTCAATCTCCCAATGTCCCATATGGTCCCCCAAGCCAGGAGTGATTTCTAAGCACATAGCCAGGAATAACTTCTGAGCATCACCTGGTGTGGCCCCCCCAGAAAACAAAAAATCGACAAGATGGGACCGGAGAATATAGCACAGTGGTAGGGTGTTTGCCTTGCACATAGCCGACTCAGGATGAACCTGGGTTCAATTCCTGGCATCCCATATGATCCCCGAGTCTGGCATGAGTGATTTCTGAGTGCAGAGTCAGGAGTAACCCCTGAGCGTTGCTGGGTGTGACCCAAAATCCAAAAAATAAAAAAAAAAAAAGAAGAGGCAGCTACTTATTGCACCCTCATTATGGGATTCCCCCCTCCACCACCCCCCCCCACTTCAACCTAGCATGACTTTTTGGTTTGGTTTTGGTTTGGTTTTTTGAGCCACACCTAGGGCTTACTCTTCGTTCTGATCAAACCTAGGTCAGCTGTATGCAAGGTAAGTACCCTACTATCTTTCCAGGCTGATTCCAGGTTTTGTTGTTGTTTGTTTTGGGGCCAGATATGCGGCACGCAGGGATTAATTCTGGCTCTTCACTCAGCAATCACTTCTGCCAGGCAGTGCTCAAGGCTTATTCCTGGTTGTGCACTTAGAAATCATTACTGGCAGAACTCAGGGCACCATATGAGATACAGGGATGGAACCTGAGTGGACCATGTGCAAGGCAAACACCCTACTTACTACACTGTCTTTTCATACCCAACACTTGGATATATTTGGGAAACGATTCCATTAACATTGTCCATCATCTGAAGCAGTTCTCAAAGCAAATCTGAAAGTTGCTTCTAAAATCTTGGAATGTAAAATGGTTAAACTCTGGATGCTGAAAGGAGGTAAGGGAATACATAAGCATTCCCTCTCAGAAACAGTATTGTAAACCACAGTATCTAAGGAGGGGAGGTAGAAAGAAAAAAAAAAAGTGCCTTACGTAGAGGCAGACTGTAAGGATAGGAAGGAAACTGGATACACTGGAGGGAGGAAATTTATACTGGTGAAGGGCTGGGAGTAATTCACAGCAATTCAATTAAAAATTAACTGTCAAGGAAGGATTCTGCTTTTTTTTTTATAAGGCATGTGCTGACCGACTTTTATCTCTGGCATCCCACATGGTCCTCTGAGCACCACCAGGAGTGCAGAGTCAAAAGTGACCCCTGAGCACTGCTCCAAAACAAAAACAAAAACAATTGTCCAGTGAGTAGGGCATTTGCCTTGCACACAAATGGTTTAGGTTCCTTGCATATCCCCTGAGCACCGCCAGGAGTGATTTCTGGGTGCAGAACTAGGAATAGCCCCATGAGCAATGATTGTCACCTGTGGCCCAAAGACAAAAAAAAAAAAAAAGAAAAAGAAAAAATGGGAAAAGAAGATAGTGACTCCTTATGGTCACTTAATTTTGCTGCCATGTCTATATTTGGCAGGTAGATGGCGCTCTATCCTAATTTGTATTAAAATACATTGCTTTTAAATCAGTTCCAGCTCTTGATTTTTTTGTTTGTTTGTTTTTGTTTTTGTTTTTGGGCCACACCCGGTGACGCTCAGGGGTTACTCCTGGCTATGAGCTCAGAAGTCGCTCCTGGCTTGGGGGACCATATGGGAAACCGGGGGATCGAACCGCGGTCTGTCCTAGGTTAGGCAGGCAAGGCAGGCACCTTACCTCCAGCACCACCGCCCAGCTCCCGATTTTGTTGTTGTTCTCTTGGGAGTCATACCCAGCACGTCAGGGGTTACTCCTCACTCTGCATTCAGAAATCACATCTGGTGGTGCTTGGGGGGCCATCTGGGATTCTAGGGTTTGAAGCTAGGTTGGCACACGCCTTACTTATCCTCTTACTATCTTCCCCAAGAGTTCATAGGGGCAGCAAGTTGGAAAGCCACAAAGATATGTACAAAGAAAATGACAGGACAAGAGGCTGGGAGCAGAGTTAAGACGGCTTAACCCAGATCTGGAGCTTCTTGGCAAAGCAGCCTTGGGAAGATTTTAATCTAAATGAGATTATCTGGAAACTAGGCATCATAACAGATGCTCTGGCCACTTTACGGTGTGTGGAGAAAGAATCTTTCCTATGAGAAATGCCTAGATTTGTTGCCAGATAAAAAGAACTTTTGGGGCTAGGGCAACATAAATAGTAGAGAGAGGAGGGCATTTGCCATGCATGTGGCTAACTAGGGTTTGATCCCTGGCACCGCATATGGTTCCCCCAAGCCCACCAGGAGTGATTTCTGAGTCCAGAGGTAGGTGTGACCCAAACTCCAAAACTAAATAATAAAACATACCTCTTTTGGAAGGGTCACAACTGGCGGCACTCAGTGGTTACTCCTGGCTCTGAGCTCAAAAATCACTCCTGGCAGGCTTAGGGGATCAAATGGGATGTCGGGAATTAAACCAAGGTCTGTCCTGGGTTGGCCTCGTGCAAGGCTAACGCCCTATCGTTGTGCTATTGCTCTGGCTCCTAAAAAGTGCTTCTAAGTATTCAGAATTCTCAGCTACAGAATTAGTTCTGGTATTGTTGACATGTCAGGCCAGCCCTCCTCTTCCCTGGTAGATCTGGTTCACCTATCACTCTTCATCCATACAGGTGAGAGGCCTCTCCCTTGGTCTTAATTCCAGAGGGTCAAATTTCTCAATAAGACGTCCCCTGTACCTGAGTTTTGGATCACATCCAATGGTGCTCAGAGACTATTTC
This sequence comes from Crocidura indochinensis, assembly GCA_004027635.1. Classification (NCBI taxonomy): domain Eukaryota; kingdom Metazoa; phylum Chordata; class Mammalia; order Eulipotyphla; family Soricidae; genus Crocidura; species Crocidura indochinensis. The sequence continues at coordinate 5,855 of PVKC010040477.1, read as the reverse complement.
TGGCTCCAAGAATAACTCCTGGCAATGCTGGGGGTGGCCCTCTGTGGCCCTGGGGATTCTAACTTTCCAGCTCCCTGGAAGACTTTTACAAGGGCAAGTTATTGGCTGGCTCCAAGGGTTCTTGGAAGAACCTAAAAGACATTTATTTACTTCAGCTCAGAGTAGATTATCACAGACAGTGACAGAAGTCTTCTGTCGAGTCTAGTTTACCCCCTTGCAAAATCTCTTCCTTCTCAGGACCCAGCAGTGCCCTCTAGCCATGCCTGACAATTGGCAGGTAGAAGCTTCTTTCTCCTCCCAAAGTTACTTTTGATTGTGCAATTTGTAATTTGTGGAGTTGTCCTTAAGAGGGGGTGGTGGCAGGGGCCCGGGAGATAGCATGGAGGTAAGGCGCTTGCCTTTCATGCAAAAGGTCATGGGTTCGAATCCCGAATCCCGGTGCCCCATATGGTCCCCCGTGCCTGCCAGGAGCAATTTCTGAGCATAGAGACAGGAGTAACCCCTGAGCACTGCCGGGTGTGACCCAAAAACCAAAAAAAAAAAAAGAAAGAAAGAGGGGGTGGTGGCAGGTAGAAGCTTCTTTCTCCTCTCAAAGTTACTTTTGATTGTGTAATTTGTAATTTGTGGAGTTGTCTTTAAGAGGGGGTGGTGGGGATCGGGTGTCTCTAGCAAGTTGTTTGCTTATCACCAGTTGAAAGCTGCCCAGTATCTTGAGGAAGTGAGTTGTTCTAGTTCAGTTTGCTCTAATCCTGTGATGGCCAACCTTTTTGAGCCTGAGTGCCCATATTGCAATGCTCAGTTCTCCCAATAGCCAGTCCAGCCCTGTTGCCAGGTGAGCTGCAAAGTAGAAACCGTACGGTCACCTCCTGCTGCGCGCCGCATATCTTAATTTCGGACCTTCCCCAAGTGCCAGCTGCAAGGCCTGCAATGGCATGCATGCCATAGGGCCAAATAGTAGAGCACTTGTTCTGCATTTGTGAGGCCCCAGGTCTGAGGCCAGGCATTACAAAGAATTCCAAAGGACCTGGAATGTAGGGCCTTTGGGATTTTGTTTTGTTTTCGGTTTTTGGGCCACACCTGGCAGTGCTCGGGTTATTCCTGACTCTGCACTCAGGAATCACTTCTGGCAGGCTCAGAGGACCATATGAGATGCCAGAGATCAAACCCAGATGGGCCACATGCAAGACAAATGCCCTCTCTACTGTGCTATCATTTTGCCCCCCTGGGCTGAGAACAGACTTGGGAAGAGCAAAAGTAATTACTGGCAAAGGAATATGATGGTTTGGGAGCAGAGAGACCTTTAAAGCCTGGCTGCCTTTTCCAGAAATGGGGTAGTTTGGAAGATGGGGAAGGCGGTACCTGCCCCATTGGCTGAGGGACTGGAATAATTTGAATGTCACAGAGGCCTGGTGGGACTCAAAGGTCCATAGGGAATGCCAGGGATCCAACCCCATTTGTCTGTATGTTGACAAGCACCTTAAAACCCTGCATTCCCCTCACCCTCCATGGTAGAAATCTTTTTCATTTTTGAGGGTGGGAGGCTTGGAGGGTGCTCTCAATAGTGCTCAGGGTTTATTCCTGGTAGGCTCAGGGGACCATATATAGTGCTGGGAATCAGGGCTGGTGCTCTGCCCTATACTATCGATCTGGCCCCAGCATGCTGGGATTCTTACTGGCTACCATCTTGAAGCACTTGGTTCTGGACCTGCTAGGACAGAGACCAAGCCATGTAATTTATGCCTATCTCACAGTGCCCACTTTATACAGGGTGAAACTAAGACACAGCAAATTGGTCCCTAGGCATACTGACTCCAATACCTGTGTGCAATCATGATAAGCAGTCACAGTGTCAGCAAGGAGTTCAGAGTCCTTGCCTTGCATGCATAAGATCATGGGGTCAATCCCTGGCACCACAAAAAAGGACAAAACCAAACAGTTGCATGAAGGTGTTTGGATAACTGACCTCAGGAAGAAAAGATACTATGAAGAGAGAACAAGCAGCTCTGCACCTGTGTCTTGGGGAGCCCCTTTTGTGAACAGAGCTGCTGCAATTTGGTTTTTTGTCACACCCAGTTGATGCTCAAGGGTTACTCCTGACTTTGCACTCAGGAATCACTCCTGGCAGTGCTCAGGAGACCATGTGGGATACCAGGGATTGAATCCGGGTTGGCCATCTGCAAAGAAATGCTATTGCCATTGAGTTATTCCTTTGGGGACCCCCAGCTGCTGCTGAGTTGAGGTGGGGACAAAAGGTAAAAAGGAGAGAGAGAGAAGAGAGAAGAGAGAAGAGAGGAGAGAGAGAGAGAGAGAGAGAGAGAGAGAGAGAGAGAGAGAGAGAGAGAGACTTCTTCTCATGTAACAGACTGCAAGATGGAGCCACACCCTGGAAGTCGGTGGATGCTGAAGATGATTGCTTGGGGCAAGATCACACTGACCTTTAGGGGTGCCCCTGAGGTAGTCAGGGACCTGAGTGATCAGTGTGCTGAGGATCGTATCTGGATCAGCTGCATGCAAGGAAACTACTCTCCTCAACTGCACTGTCACTCTGGCCCCAAGATTCCATCTTCTTTTGAGCTATAAAATGTTTTGTTAGGGGAACTCTTGGCTCTGCATTCAAACCTAATGGGGTGCCAGGGAAGGAACCCAATCTACTGTGTGCCAAGCAAGCACTTTCCCATTGTGCTAGCTCCCTGGGCACTGCAAGGATCCCCCTTATTCCAAACAAGTGAACTTTATTGCCACCATACATGACAAAAAAAAAAAGAAAAAAGAAAAAAAAAGACCAATACACTGTCACCTAGAGATAATTTATTTTACTGTTATCCAGAAAAGAACAACAGAAAGACAGTTGATCATGAATACCATTTCCCTTCTCTAGTCTCACTGTTCTGCCCTTTGACAGATCTGCACTCGAACCCCGTCTTCCTGCCTTTTCTCATGGTGACCCTCCGCCCTACTCCTCTGGTGGTTTCAAATACCACAACTGCTTCCCCTAGAAGACACAGCGACTTACGGAGAAACTGCTCCAGAAACATTGACGAAGAACTGAAAGGAACACAGGCTGTTTATTGACTGACCATCACCAAGTATGGACCTCCACCCAAATGAGATGTCCCATTTTTGGCAGCAATAACTCAATTCTGTGGAGTGACGACAGAAGTATTTCTATTGGTCTAATTTATTCTATATGACAATAGAGGGAAGCTGACCCAAACCCAAGGTGGTTTGTTTCAGTCTACAAATAAGACAATGCCTGAGTTAGTGAGACACACACATATAGGCTTACCAGATTGACCTGGCTATAATGTTCCCTCTCTTTAAACTACCAGGCCCCGGAAGACAACCGTGGTGGTGCTCGCTCTGTGAAAGTTGCCCACAGTACCCGTAGCTGCAGATGTCAAAAGGGGGTGTCCACTGGTGGCAGTGCCATGTCTGCCCCAGATGAGCCCCAGAGCATGGAAGCAGCCGAGGGCACCGTAGGACAAGAAAGCATCGTCACCCAGTACCTGCTTGGAAGACTCCAATCATCGAGGGGCAAGTGTTGCAGATCAGGCCACGTCAGCTCAGGCGAGGCATTCCCCCACCCCATTTCTTGGAGTTCACCATGGACCTGTCATTCCTGCCCTGATTCCTGGCTAGCAAATTACTACTTAGACATGATCACCCAGATCTACCAAGATTCTGTGCACCCAGACTTTTCCATCTATGGCAGTGACCTGCTCGTGCAAATGCATTATGTTGATGCTGACTTTTTACAAGTCTCTGTCACCATTCTGGTCTATCAGCTGACCCTCTTGATGTTTGCATCAAGAAGCGATACCTCCTGCCCATGGCAGGCCCCTTCAAGCATGTGGGGCCTAGCTGCCTCTCCCAAGAATTACCTCCTATGCTCCTGAAGTCTTCTGAGAGGTTCAGTCTTGCAGTCACTAGTTTCCTCTAACTCCATGCTTGATGTGGCCTTCAGTTTGGGAGAAACTGAAACATGTTTAAAAAAGCCCTTTTTAAAAACAAAATAGTTGCTGAGTTTGCTTGCATATTCCACCCTGGCCCCTAAACTCAGTTTTAAGGTAAGTTTTCCCATGAGATCCCAATCTCTTTCCTCCCCGCTGCTCCCTTATATATGGGTCTGCATTTGGAACCCCTGCTACGAACAGAAGGTTCTCTAACATGCTTTGTCCTCATTAGGGCAAATTAAAAGCAAAATGTCAAGTGTCCGAGGTGAAGGTGTTGATGTATGGCAGTTGGACTAGGACACGCCCCTTGGATAACCCCATTGTAATGACAGTTGAACCTGGACACACCCTGTCATTCTGGGTATAAGAGAAAAAACTTGGACCTTTCCTGGGGGACCTAGGGTAATAACTAGAGCAGTGCCTGCTTTGTATCTATTATTCCTTTCTTTGTTGGACATGGGCCTCCCTCAGCTAGAAGTGGCCGGTGAATTTCTCCTTCTCAGAAACTCCTGGACAACAGTGGCAGGCCTAAAACACTAGGAGGAATAAAAAGCATACTTGGTTTCTACTTTCCAGTCACTATTGGGTTACTGCTACAAGTTGGCATCCCTGGGTGGGAACAAGGCCCCACCTAGCAGCTGGGCCCCATGGGCCCCTGCAGCCTTGCAGCAGTCAAGGAGGACTTACTGCAGTAACCTGCAGAAACCCAGCAACTTTGCAGATTACCGCAGTAGAGTGATCCCCTCAGCCCAGGTTTTTTTTGGGTCACACTCAGTGGTGCTCAGAGGTTACTTTTGACCATGCTTGGGAGACCATATGGGGTGCTGGAGATTGGACCCGGGTCAGCCAAGTGCAATGCCTGCATACTATTGCTCGTGCAGCCCTGCTTCATTATTTTCCACAAAATCGACAATCCGAACATGAAGAAATACAATGAAATTCGGATTCCTGCAGTAGGGTCTGTTCACATCTCCCTCAAACACTCAGGTCACAATTCAAGGGGGATTCGACAAAGCTTTAAGATAACAGAGTGGCGGGGCCCGGGAGATAGCATGGAGGTAAGGTGTTTGCCTTTCATGCAAAAGGTCATCGGTTCGAATCCCGGTGCTCCATATGGTCCCCCGTGCCTGCCAGGAGCAATTTCTGAGCATGGAGTCAGGAGTAACCCCTGAGCACTGCCGGGTGTGACCCAAAAACCAAAACCAAAAACAAACAACAAAAAAAAAGATAACAGAGTGGCAATGGTCTAAAAGGTAAGGCGCCTGTCTTGTATGCAGTGGACCCAAAAAAACCACAGTTCGAATCCCGACACCCCCTATGATCCCTGGAGCCTGCCAGGAGCCACTTCTGAGTGCAGAACCAGGAGGAACCCCTGAGCGCCACCTGGTGTGAGCCCTAAACAAACAAAAAACAAAAACACTCAAAGATTCTATAGACTCTGGAAGTGAGTCATGTTTTGAGCAAACAGGTGGAGATTTCCAAAGATGAAAACGCAGTAGAAAACAAAAAAAGTTATCTGGCAAATGGAAAACAATTGTTTTAGAAAGTAACCCTGGGTGGGCGGGGGCAGAGTGGTGGCGCAGAGCAGTAAGCCTAGGACAGACCGTGGTTCAATCCCCCGGCATCCCATATGGTCCCCCAAGCCAGAAGAGATTTCTGAGCAGATAGCTAGGAGTAACTGGCCTTCTGGTGTGAGGGGACAGAGAAAGCCAAGAGGCTTGGGGTGACCCCTCTTAAACCACGACCAGATCTATACAGTGATGAGATGGTGAGTCCTGAGATACCCAGAGCTATTTCACAAACTTCTCTTGGATCTGCAGAACCTGATGGCTAGTGCTTTCCTATAACTTCAAGTTTCAAGCTTTCTAGAGATTTAATTTTCAGGGCTATACTTCAAATGCA
>PVKC010040476.1:0-12370 GCA_004027635.1 Crocidura indochinensis | reverse complement strand
CACTACAGCAATAAAGACAAGCACCACACAATAGTCTCGGTTCTGAAATCAAACCATGCCGAAGTGCAAAAAGAAAGAGAAAGATAAAATAAAATTGGAGACACCAACTTCAATATAAAGATGCCAAAACAATCAATCAATAAATATATATGTGGAAAAATATTATTTTGTGTTTTTTTTCTTTTGCCCCCTGCATAGGCACAGTAACTATTGGATATATTATAGAGGGAATTCCCTTGGCCTAGGAGATATAGGGTTTCTCCACTCCTGAAGTATACTGTCATGGGATTAATTATAGACTCCTTGCATGATCATTTACTCTCCCCGCAGTGCTTTTTACACACGTTATTTCTAAGCTCAGAGCCAGGTGCTGCATTTGCCTTGCTTGCTCTAGGAGAGAACACCACTAGGGGTCACTCCTGAGCACAGTGCCAGGCATAACATTTGAGCACTGAAGGGTGGGAGTGGGAAGTGGGGCGAAGGAAACAGAAGACAAAAACAATAAATTATCATAACTGATATCTTGAACTTCTTCCCAACCAACCAATCCTCTAGCAGGTATCAAATTACTTGAAAGACACTTACTTTAAAGATAAATAGAATTATCTCCTAAACCCTTTAAAACACTCTTTTACTCATGGAATAATTTTAACTACTATGACATTCAAAATCTCTCACAATTTGTCCCCAAACCACCTTTTCGAGTTGTATTTCTGTACTTCTTTTTTATGTCTATCATATTTCTTTGCCATCCACCTTAAATGTTCCTTTCCTCTTATTTGCAAGATGAAATTATGGGACCTGGGAAACTGGACAAGAAAGTTAAGACTTACTTTTTTTACATTATTCTTCCAAAAGCTTCCTATTTTTAATATACTCTTGCTTTTAAGATAAAGGAAAAGGCAAGAAAACTAATATATTTATCATAATTATTTTAAAATTATTAAAATATGAGGAAGAAGCAATGAAACACAATTAACAATATCAACAAAATGTTTTCATGCTTAGGTCAGGATTCCTGTCAGTGCCAGGACTTCTTTATCGTGTGGTGTGTGCCTGGCTTCTGCAAGGTCTGATAGTGCCCACCTACTGGGGACATCAGAAACCAAAAAACAGTAATGCGATGCTAAAACCAGGTCTAGATGTCTTTTCTTGACTGTCTTTTCTTGAAGCTTGCCTGGATCTTGAGATAATCAGGATAAACTCTTTCCTTTTTCAGGAGAAATGTCTGGGGTGGAAGCTGGGAGAGATCTGGAGCAAGAAGTGCAAAGTTTGCAGCCAGAGAGTACTGTGGCCATTCCTTTCCACTGGTTTCCAAACCCAATGGAGTTCTTCTATTTGCATTGTGGCCGTGGGCAGGACTTCAGTGCCACCATTCTCCTCCCTTCCATTTTCTGTTCTACCCACAGGAGATGGGCATCATGCCAGCTTATATAAGGGAAGGAACCCACATTTCTGCCAAACTCTCCCTCACTTCCTCTCTAGTTAAAACAGTCTAAGGATGAACACTTAGCTCAAAGATCTGAGTTCTTTTTCCAAGGAACATGTTGACAGTTAGTCATGAAATAAGTATATAACTGTTGGTGACTGTTTAAAAATGCATGAAATGTCAGTCCAGTCAAGATGAAGCAGTTTAAAGAAACACACAGACAGACAGACACACATACACACACAACCCATCACATCAAACTTTTTGTATGCCATAAATGACAATGATTATTATAAAAAGGTATGGAATATGTATCAATAGGTAATAGTAGTCAATCTTTCTCTTATTTGTGTCATAAAGCTCTATTTACATCCATGTTGTTTTTAACTTTCCAGTAATTCACAGGAACTTCAAAAGCATCTCTAGAGTATGGAGAATTGAATTTGTCCCACCTCAAAGATCTAACTTTCAATTCAATGACACCTTTCTTGCAAAGAACAACACAAGAATAATTGAGACCATTAAAGCATTTGCTACTTTGTCATTGATGTCAATATCCCAGTATCCCTCCCGGCTACTATGTGTAGTATGTTTACAGAAAACAGCATTTCTCCTTTCTCATTAAAGTGAAAGATTCACTTCCAATCAAGGCAGAGACAGAAACATGGTCTTGGCCCCCAATAAGAACTGTAGTAGGGTTCAGAGGGATAGTGTGGGGGGGAGGGTGGGCAAAGACACTTTCCTTGCTTGTGGCCAACTTTGGTTCAGTTCCCAGCACTACAAATGATTCCTCAAGCATTTCCAGGGGTGACTGATTATGAGCAGAGATCCAGGAGAAATCCTGGGCACCAGTGGATATGGCCCAAAAGCTAAAACCATCAAATATATAAAAAGAACTTCAGCAGAAACTGAAAATAAATAATGCAGAGGTTAAAGCACTTGTTTAGCACACAGTTGTGGTGTGACAACAGTTTCCTGAGCACAAAGCGAGTTGTGGTCCCTGAGCTCTTGTGAGCGTGATTTCTACTCAAAAGAAAAACAGTAGGTGAAAGATACTATAGAGTAAAAGTACATTCTCTGTAGGCAGCCCACACTGGTTTGATCCCCAGCACCACCTAGTACCCCCACCATTGCTGAATGTGACCCTAAAAGCCTCCATGCACTGCCAGGGTAGCCAGAGTAATTTTCAGAACACAGGCCAGAGCAATACTGTATTCTTGAGGTCTTGCAACAAACCATCTGCTCCATTGACTCAGAATCATAGGAGCTGGAGGCCCTGAGTACCTTTTGGGAGGCCAAATAATTCCACAATATTTAACAAATAACTAAAAAATAATTAGAGATATAATAAGAAGGCAAAATATTTATTTTGTATAAAGCCTGCTCTGGTTCAAATCCCCAGAGCACCACCAGAAGTGACCTCTGAGTAACTCTGAATATGGCCTGAAAACAATAAGTCAATCAATAAATGTAGCTAAAATCAAATATAACACCACACATATTCTAAATGAAATGGAACAACAGCACAGTGGGTAGGGTGCTTGCCTTGCATGTCTCTGACTGGGGTTTGATCCCTGGCATTCTATATAGTCCCCCAAGCACCCAGGAGTAACTCCTAAGTGCAGAGTCAGGAGTAACCCCTGAGCATTGCTGGGTGTGGCCCAAAAATTAAAAAGAAATTAAAAATAAATAAAGGGATATAAAGATGCACCTAACTTCTCAAGGAATGAAGACATTAATAAACAGAAGCTCAACTATGCCCATCCCTTTAATTAAGCACAAGGAGACAAAACAGATTTGATGGGTTCAAACATAGGAAGCACTTGGAGAACTGAAGTATTGAAGATACTGAGTTCATAATCCATAACAGGACTGACTTCAAAGGCATAATTTAATCAGGAATTGAGGGGAGGGAGGATTTGTTTTATTACATTTTGGTTTGGGCCACACATTGAACATGCTCAGGACTTTCTCCTAGCTCTATGCTCAGGAATCATTGCTGGCATTCTTTAGGGGACTCCATGGGGTGCCAGAATGGAAATTGGGTTGTCTGCAGGTAAAAAAAAGCACCTTTCCTGCTGTACTATCTCTCTAGCACCCAGATGAGAAGATTGTTGCAGATAGTAATGCAGTGGGAAAGAGGAAGGAAATGAGGCAAATGGTGAGAGAGAAAATGAGCATAAGAGCTACAGTCCTCTTTTATGACCCACCTTCTTCGACAGAGAAGTACCTGGAGAGATAAAGTTTGCCACAAGGACCTGCATGGTATTATCACAAACAGTTTGTGGGTTCTTGAAACCTGTATGAAAAAAATTGCTATAAAACTCAGGTGCTGGGGGACGGAGCAATAGCACAGCAGAAAAGTGCTTGGCTTGGCTTGCTCGCGGCCAACACAGGATGGACCCCGGTTTGAATCCCGGCATCCCATATGGTCCCAGAGCCTGCCAAGGATGACTTCAGAGCGCAAAACCAGGAGTAATTTCTGAGCGCTGTCAGGTGTGTCCCAAAAACTAAAATTAAAAAACAAAAAACAATAACCAAAAAGTCAGATGCTTAAGATTATTACACAGTTTAAGTAGATGGGGTCAGGTCCTCTCACCCTTTCACTGCCTTGGCCTCTCTCCTTTTACCCAGGTAAGGCAACACTCATCCTGCCCCTTAATCTGCCCGGTCCAGATTACAAGGTCTTTGTCCTGTCCCTTGCTATCTGCTTGCTTAGTCTTGTCCCTTCATTGTTCTCTGCCTATTGTGCACATTCCTGCTCTGGAAAATGCAGCTGGAATCCAGTTACCTGAACTGGGTTGGCATCGAGCTGCTGTAACTTGTCACTGGCCTCTCTACCTCTCTGTGCCCATGACTTTTTTTAGTCTCCAGCTACAGCCCATGAGCTGTAGCCCATGACATGGTTAAACTGTCCTGCGGTTTGTCTGAGGAGACAAAAGAATGTTATTTGACTGGGGGCTCCTGCCACTATCACCTACCTGCTCAGGTCTGGAGTTGAAGGACGAGACCACACAACTAGAATAAAGTTTAGTACTTTATTTTTTATATTTTTCAAAATTTTTATATTTTGGGGCCCGGGAGATAGCATGTAGGTAAGGCGTTTGCCTTTCATACAAAAGGTCATTGGTTTGAATCCCGGTGCCCCATATGGTCCCCCATGCCTGCCAGGATCAATTTCTGAGTATGGAGCCAGGAGTAACCCCTGAGCACTGCCGGGTGTGACCCAAAAAACAAAAAAAATATTTTTTTATATTTTTATATTTTTTTAAAAATTTTTTTATTTTCAATTATGAGAACAAAGATGCAAAGAAAGAGGACAAGGTAAAGTTTCAATGGAAAGACAATCACCAATAAACAGAATTCACAGAAGTCCCCTTGCTGATATCTTAACATTGAACTTTCAGTCAAAGAATATTAAGAAAAATAAAACAGAACCCATGTACAATTACTTTGTCTCTCAAGTCCTCAGATTGTAATACATATTTCTTAGTAGCACATCAAGCATTCTAAAGCCATAAAACTTATGTAACTCCTTAAACATTGAAGGCATAGTACTTTTTTACATTTCCATGCATATGCATATTAGTTTAAGTTAGCCTCAAAAGTGGGTTTTTCTTTTTAAGGATAAAAGTCAAAGGAGCACAGTAAAAACAGCATTAGAGTGGCAATAATTGTTTGCATCGGCCCACCAAAATATGGGGGACATGGAAAGGAAAAACCTTGGCCTAAAAACAAGGGGATACCCCTGAAGTTTCCTGACACAAGACCAACTCTAGGCTCCAGGCAAACTAGATTGCCCAATCCAAGTCGTTGTTTGTAGTGCCAACACACTTTTATTTTCCACACAGTCTCTGTTGTTGGTATCATGTTTCTGTATTAAAGATCCTGGAATCTGCATATCCTATATTGCAGTTAGGATGGTGCAGAGCATCTTCTCGTTTCAACTCACATTTAAAGGGCTATGCAGAAAGTCCTGTCCATTATGCTGGTCGTTGATGTTCTTAAGTCTTCTCAGTGTTAAGGGAAGTCTCTTTTGAGTAGATCAATGTCAGAACACCGGCAGGGTCTTCCCTGGTAGAGGATTGCTTCCAGGTGTTGTTATAAAAAAATCTTGGATGTTTCATAGATAGTTTCCCTGGTTCAGTGGTGAATGGAGAATGCCCATTCTTCTGAGGCCTGTGCCAAGTCATTATGCCAATGTTCAGGGTGTAAGGTCCCATTGCACTACAAGATTTGTGTGTTCCAATCTCTATTAGATAAGAATTTATTTGTGTGTAGGTATTTCCCATTTTAATGTGCCTATACAAACAAGTAACAATGCCACATGGCTTTATAGGCCCATATGGGGGATGCAAGAACATGTATAAAACTCCCCATGAAATGGTTAAACATAAGAATTAAACTGAGGGACTCTTTCACTGAATATTTCTTATTGAAAAATTCACAAAGAGAAGAAAAGATAAAAAGTGGGGAAAATCTTCACTATTTAAGAGAATATTTAGTAAGAGTTAGCTGTCGAGGAAAATAGATATAAAATATTCAAAGCCATTCGTGTACATTGTATGTCTTTTGAAATAGTTGGGGGTTGTTAAATTCAGTGAAACATGTTGGTGTGTGATTAGGAATGTGCAGTACAGAAGTTAAAAAGGGTAAATGTGGGGTACTAAAGGTTGGAGGTGATAGAGTTAAAAAGTGAAAATGAGCTTTACAGGGGTGTGCGAAAGGGCAGAATACCAGATGGACATTCTACATACACAAAAACATAACTTAAGGATGGGATATATTATTAATATGTACTGTGCACGCGGGGGCGGTTTTGAACATGTAGACTAGTAAGATATTGCCAGAGGCTGCCTTAGTAAAAATGAGCAGCTCACAGCACCCCCAAATTTGGACCCACCTGGAGGCCGGGGGACAGGAGAGGGGGCGACTGGGGTCCTACCAAGGTTCCCAGCATGCCCAAGCTAGGGAGAAAGACTTCGACATTGGGGTCTCCCCAGGCCCCATGCCGAGTAGAGCCAGGCTCAGGATCAAGAAAGCTATTTTTATATTTTTTAAAAAGTATATTTAACCACCATGATTATAAACATGTTTCTAGTTCCAACAAGACCCCCATACTGGCCAGGCAGGGTCATCACCCGAAGGAGATGAGCCCTGCCCAAGGTCTGAAGAAGATTATATAGGAAAGGATATAGGTTGGTTCCAGCTTTCCGATGATTTTTAAAATGATTGGCTATTGTCTAGGGGTACCTTTCTATTCCCTTGTTTTTCTATGGTGTCTATGCAAACAGGCTTGTGAAGACCTACACCACATGGTTCTTACAAAATGGCATTTCTCCCCAAGCCCATCATGCATGATTTCTGAGCACAGATCCAAGAGTTATTTCTAAGCACCTGAAACAAAAACAAAAACAGAAAAGAAAGAAAATCAACCCTGACCCCCATCAAATTTTACAGATTCTTTATTTTGTAGAAAAGAATATCAGGAGGAAACAAATAGCAAAATAAAATAGTTTAATTAGAAAATAGGGAGAGGAGAGGGGGAAGAGAGAGAAAATGAGACATAGACAGAGACAGAGAGATACATTCAAGCAAGAGATAAGTTGAGCTTCTCCAGAGAGGAGAGAAGCTCCACATGAAGAAAATAATTATTTTTTCTCATGAAGAAAAGAAATATTGCATGCCCCAAGTTGAGCTTCTCCAGAGAGGAGAGAAGCTCCTCATGAAGAAAAAAAATTTTTTTTCTCATGAAGAAAAGAAATATTGCATGCCCCAAGTTGAGATGTGAGTGGCCCCAGGATAGAGATGCTCTATGCATCCTTTTGCAAACTAGGTTTCATAGAGAATTTCCCCCAAACTATACTGTTCCCTAGGAGGAGGGTTTCAATGCCCATAAGAGTCTGTTGTGAGGATGTTCAAAGAAAGCTTTGAACTTTGAGTTGTTTTTCAAATGCTTTGTTCCTGAATCTTCTCACCTGAGTGGATCCAGTCAGCTCTGGGTCACTGGTATATCTTTTGCTTAGCCTCATGTTCTACTATTGTCATTCAGACTTGTCAGACCTCAGTTGCATCTTCAAAGGGATCTAAACTTCCTGCTTTTTGATTGTCTGGGGGCTGGTGACAGAGTAGTTTCTTCAGGTCACATCTTGGTTTTCTAACTTCCTGAGAAATTCATCACCAGGAGTCCCTTTGTCCTTCTCTCTGCTTCAGCAACTACAGCTGGGTTGAGGGGGATTTCTTCCATAGGTCTCCAATTGCTTTTCTGAGAATGTGCGGTGACTTGGTGGGTCTGAGCCTTTACATGGAAGTAGTAAGCTTTTGGGCCCCAAGGGACTTTGTGCCTAATAGCATGTTTGAGGAATAGAAACAAGTCCTTGGCTTAACAAGACAATGGGGTCCCAAGTAGTCACCCAAAATTGGAACTTTTGTAAAACCAGCCCATAGGCATACGTGAACTATTTGAGAAAGCCCAGAAATCTGTTGTGATGCAGAATTCCAGGCCCAGAGCAAGGCTGGGTTCCTGGGACCTAGATGCCTGGGACAAAGGCAGTATTATAAGGTGCAAAGGAAAGTTCAGTGCTTCCTCCCATGAAAAACCCAACCAAGTCCAATTTTTATGAAGAACTCCAGACCAAAGTAATTACAGAAAATATTCGTATATAAACCCATTCCAAAGAGATTGAGTATTTTTTCTATTCTGTAGAGGTTTACATTCTGTCTATAATGTAAAACTTTGTCTTGTATCACTTTCTATATCATACTTAACCTTTGTTTTCTACAATTTTACTGCCTCCTGAAATTCTTTTCTAAATAGAAGTTGGGACCAATTCTTGCTTTCCCACAAAGAGCAATCCCTCATTCTATCCTGAGCTTCATGGCTCCCAGAGAAATTAGGTTCAAGAGGCTAGTACACCCTTGCACACAGTCAACCTAAGTTTGATTCCCAGCATCCTATGTGGTCCCTTAAGCACTGCCAAGGAGTCATTCCTAAGCACAGAGCCATGAGTAACCCCCAAGCATGCTGGATGTAACCCATAAACAAAAGAAATTGGGTTCAGGGATCATTTCTCAGCCCAGGTAAAACAAGTGTGGCTCTGATGCAACTTGACAATTGCATTGTGAACCTGGTTAGATGCCAGGTCTGCGCCATGCAGGTGCTTATGGCAGACTCTCATCAGTTCTGGGTTCCCCCAGGCATTTACCAGGATGACTGAGGTCTGCCTTATCCTTCTTAAGACTGTCCATTCCCTGATCCCCCCTTCAGTACTTTACATAAGTCACCTGCAGTAAGAGGAACGAGTAGAGGGATTTTTCTGGTGATGGGAGAACCTGAAACTTTGGTGGTGGGAGTAATGACAGTTACTTACAAGAAACAATGGGAAGCTGTACCTTATATGTCCTTTAAAATGCAAGCCAAAGAAAAATCAATACAGAGGGGAAAAAGTAAATATATTTATAAATATATTTATATGAAGATTATACAAATACATTTCTAATAAATAGGTTGCAAAATAAAGCATTTTTTAGAAAAAAATAACTCTTGGATGAATGATTAGAATAGTAATAGCAAAAGGAATTGAAAGAGTTCCCAAAATATTTTTTTTCATTTTCCAGTGAAAATCTCTTACTCATTTTCCATTTTCTTATTTGTCCCTTGCTCTCCCGCAGAGGAGAGGGGAAGGGGGTGGTAATTCACATCCTGTCCTTCCCACTTTCAATGACTTTGCATTTAATTTATCTGGAAAACATAGATCTCCAGCAACAATTCCGATGACAACACTTTGCTGTGGACCTAGAGATGCCTCTCTCCTTGTTCTCTCTCTTGCTCTCCAGGCATGTGTCTCTGATTTACATGACCCTCTGTACCTCTCATTCTCCCGTTCTTTTCTCTGGGACATCATCATCCCCTTCAGGAGTCCCTGACTTCTACCTTCAGCAATCCTTGGACTTCAAGGAATTTAAAAACATGATTATCACTAATACTAAAGTAGCAAAAAAACATTATAAATCAGGGGTTTCAAACTCACGGCAACACTGCCCTCCGTACAACATTTTGTGGCCCTGCCCTAGAGGAATCTTTTTTTGTTTCGTTTTGTGTTAGTTGTTTGGGTTACACCCCCAATGTTCAAGGTTTACTACTGACTTTGTACTCAAGGATCACACCAACTTTGCTTCCTGCAGCCCGCAGGTAAATTGAGTTTGAGACCCCTGTTATAAATGGATTCACTTTATAAATATAGGATCTTAGGGATAAGCCTTGAACTGATGCCAGCACAGGCCCAGCCTGGGTTCCACTGCTCCCCAAGAAATAAGGTGGCAGGGGATCATAATCTACACTGTGCAGAACTAGTGAAACCCAGGTATGGTTTGATGACTTCCTTTTGGGTTTGGAGATATTAAGTCTTTATAGTACATGGCTCATAGCAGACTCTCTATCAATTCTAGAATTTCCCAGTCACTTACTTCCCTGAATTACTAGGTGGGTGGAAAGGGAAGCAGCAGACTTTCTTCTGGAGGCTGCATCTCTCTTCTCCCCACTTCACATAAATCACCTGCAACAAGACTATCCATGGTGTTTTTTTTCTACAAATCCTCATGCCATCTCTAATTTTGTTTGCTTTGGGTCACCTCTGGTGATACTCTGGGGTTACTCTGCACTCAGAATCATTGTGGTGGTGCTCAGGAAGACCATAATGGGATGCTGGGAATTGAACCTGGGAAAGCTGCATGCAAGGCAAGTGACCTATCCACTGTTAGTTCTCTGACCTCTATCATATCAATGCTTCTGTTACAGTGAAAGTGAAGGAGGCAGACATCTCCCTCTCTCTCTCTTTCTCTCTCCCTCTCTCTCTATCCATCTATATATTTATACCATTTGAGTGGTATATGTAAAAGGCAAACAGATTAGTGTTTATCTAATAATCTAATTGGTTGATTTATGTAACAATCCTGTTAATATCAGGTATTAACCAATATTAACAACAGTATTTATGTATCCAAGGGTGGAGAAATGTAAAGTATATAAGCCTAGTCATGAGCTATTGGCTTTAGGGTACTGAAAAAGAATGAGGCTATAGAAGTTGCTTCTGGAGAGAAGCAGCTGCTGCTAAAGGGTGTCACAGGGAAACCCTGATCTAAACAGAGGTTGCTGTTGACCTCTGTGAAATCTAAATAAAGAACTATAACACAAGACTATGAGGACTGATGTCTATTTTTGCTTGCCATCCTTAAGAACCCAGAAGCTAGCACCTTTTGCCATCTGTGTTCTAAGACTCTTACCTAATGAAATTGTTTTTCATTTTAGACTTGGTGACTTTCAATATCATTATTCTATTATCTTGTGAGCTTTTGGCATGCTCATGGGTTTTGTTTCATTGACTATCCAATGCTGATGGACCCCAGAGATTTTGACCTTCCAAATTACCCAACCTCCTGTAAATTTTATTTGGGATTTTCATCCTTGATTCTCTAACTGGGAAAGGTTTCCAGATATCATTCCAGGACAGTCTCTCCCTGGCTAACACACTCAGATCATGAGTAGCATCATGAGTAGCTTCTTGAACTCTTCTCCCTGGATACCATCTTCATTCGCACACTCTCCTGGCCTCAGGATGGACACATGGACCCAACTAACTTCATACTCTAATTCCTCCACCAACCTAAACTAGCCTCTGTCAAACTTCTGATTTTGCTTGCCTCTGCGCCAGTCCTTTGTGCCACCTCATTAAGCTGTTGATCAATTTCCCAATTGCCAACTCTGACTACCTTGGCTGATGGGGGTGTACCTCCTGATCACAGACACCCCTTTGGCTACCTTTGTGCTGCCATTGCTTCTTTCCCTTTCCATCACATTGCCCAGATTGACAGGTAGTGTCTCATCCTCACCAAGGCATGAGTTAAGGAGCTGGCTGTTCCTGTTATCTAACTCTCTGCTCCAGCTCAAAGCCTGATCATGTTGGCCTCATGATTTGCCACTTGAAGCAAGTTTTTAAAAAGCAAGAGGTAGGAGGACAGTGGATATTATGCCAGAAACACAGTATTTTTAGGACCTTTTTCTTCCTGGGGATGAGGAATATCTTTACGGTAAGTAAACTCTAGCTGAGGTACAAAAAAAAAAGCTTATTTTTTTTTCTTTTGAGGCCACATCCAGCTATGCTCCTGGGCTTACTCCTGGCTTTGAACTCAGGAATCATACCTGGTAAACTGGGGTGTGAGGGTGGGATCCATATGAGATGCTGGGGACCGAACTCAGGTTAGCCACATGCAAAGCAAGCATTCTCCCTGCTATACTATCACTGGACCCAAAAGCATAGGCTTGCTTTTTCTTCTATTTCCACATCGAATAAATTGTGGCAAAACTGTTCTGTATCAAGAAAATATGTCTAAGAACTTTATCATTTTATCTCTTCTCTGTTTAGGGAAGGGCTTTCCATGGAACAAACCTTGTCATACTTGGCCTGCTAGCAGGTGGTTCAGTGCTAGGGCCTGAGGATGCTGAGCTGTTCATGCCCTGCAGTACCAGGAACAACCAGGGTTCACCCTGGCAGTGCTTAGGGCCTCTAGATGCTTGGGGAACCATTAGTGATGCTTGGGGAACCATTTATTGGTTTATATTTCTGATAATTATATTTTCCATTCCTTTAAGTTTTATTGGACCAAGTAATATAAATTTCTTTTTTTTCTCTATTCTTTAATATAAATCTCTTTTATGCTTGTCAAGGGGCAAGCAGGCTGGGAAATGGGAGTAAACCTGAGAATATTGGTGAAAGGAAAGGAACACTGATGGTGCGACTGGTGCTAGAACACTGTTAGCCTGTAACAATTCTATTATAATCAGCTTTGTCAAAGTGTCTCTCTCAGTAAACATTTCAAGAAAGACAATAAGGAAGGAAGGAAGGAAGGAAGGAAGGAAGGAAGGAAGGAAGGAAGGAAGGAAGG
>PVKC010040475.1:0-12315 GCA_004027635.1 Crocidura indochinensis | reverse complement strand
CTTTCCCTCCCCTTCCCTCCCCCTCCCTCCCCTCCCCTTCCTTTCCCTCCCCTTCCTTTTTCCTGTACATCTTATATTTCAATTCTTTTCTCAGAATGTGAAATCTCCAAATTTGTGATCTTTTCTTACAGCTAAAATTATTTGATCAAAAGTAAAAACAAAGCATAACAAGAATCCTAACATTGTCTAAACAAAACTTGTAGGACTGTTCTAGTAATAATAATTTTTCATTCTTTTTTTTGGCTGTTTTCTGGAGTAATTCAGTCATCATTTTAGAAATAAGCAAAGCTAAAACAAAAACAAACAAACAAAAAAAACCCAACCAACCAAACATCAGCAAGAAATACCTTGCAGTACTGCAATTCAGACACTCATCCCATTTCTAAACTTTATTTCTGTAAAAAAGTGGCTAAACACAAAATTGCTTTGCTTAAAGATTGTGCTTTCAAATGTAACAGTTACCTGAGAAAGTCTGCTCTTAACTCTAAAGCTGGTGGAGACATCGTATCAATATTCAAAGGTGGCTTTAGAAATACTGTATTTACTTCAAATGCTCTTCTAAATAAATTGAGAGTCTTAACTGACAAAGGCACTTTTTGGTTTGGACTTTTATTTTATTTCTTCCCAGACCAAGAAATGTGGGCCCATCATTTGTTTCTTGGCTGAAGTCCTATCTCGGGCAATTCTGAACAGCCCCTTAAAGTCTGTGTCAGCAGTTCTTACACTTCCTTATTTTCTGAGATTCATACGTTTGTCATAAAAAACTACTGAGGGCTGACACTTGACACACTCCAGCCTCTGTGTGGGAGTAGCTCTATTTTCCTTCAATTTGGGAAGAAGCATCTTCATGGATTGAATTTCTCAAAACATTAGACATTAGATGTTTCAAAGACATCATGTGTTTTCTTATAATAAGATGCCTTTGTTCTTTTAATTATCAAAAACAAGGTTGATACCATGAGCATGAAATATGGTCCCCCACAAATTTTGAAAGGGGCATATATGTGCCTTTTTACCAGGTAACCAGTGCCTGCGAAAACATTCCAGTGCTGGTGTGTGAGGGGAAATAATGATGAAGGAACAGGAAGTGGCAGTTTGTTGAGTAAGCTGTTGTACAGCAAAGGATCCCATAGCAAGACTATTTAAAATATGAAGAAGCTCAAGGAAAAACAAGGAACATAACAAGGTACTAACTTGAACATTTTAATAAATGTCCAAGACCAAATGTCATTTGGTTTTATTATCATTAATTTTTCAGAAATTACAGAGAATTTACAGGGAATTAGGGCCAAGGATAAAGATACTTAACTATTTTAAATAATTTAAAATTTTAAATAGTTATTTAACTATTTTAAATCATTAAGAACTAGAGCCACCCAGGTTAAATACCAGGATTCTGAATTGATCTGGCACTAGTCTTGGAAACCACCATTTGAGGAAATGAGAAAAATGAAGGAAATTTCCAGAAGATTTTAAAATGTCCAGTCTAGAGTTCGCTTTTTTAAAAAACAACCTGCCTGGAGAGATAGTGCAGGGATAAGGTTCTTGCTATGCGTGTAGTTGACTTGTTTTGACCCCAGCACCACATGTGATTCCTGAGCCCCAACAGGAGTGATCTCTGAGTACAGACTTAGGAGTGAAACCCTGAACATCACTGGGTATGTGATGTCTTCCTCCAATAAAAATAATAAACTAGGGGCATGGAGGTAAGGCGTTTGCCTTATATACAGAAGGATGGTGGTTCGAATCCCGGCATCCCATATATTCCCCTGAGCCTGCCAGGAGTGATTTCTGAGTGGAGAGCCAAGAGTAACCTCCTGAACGAGGCCGTGTGTGACCCAAAAACCAAAATAAATAAATGAATAAAATAATTAGACAATGGTAATTTGAATTGATCTTAGAGAAAAAAATAGCAGTTATGAGAAAATGACCAAAGGGTAGCTTTAGTTATTAGGGATCAACTGACATTTCATCTGTATCCTAATGCAGCCTTCAGCTCCTGGTCTGACTTGCTTTCCTGTATTCCCCCAATTCTTCCTTCTTTATATCCCTAATTTCTCAGAATTATTTCCCCCCTTACAGGCACAATACTGGGGCCTTCCTTGAAAAAACCATTGACCTTTCAAACTGGCTGGTTTTTAATGTTGATAGCCTGTGACAATTAGAGGGAGTCCTGGGCTATGGGCATCATTTTTCACAAACTCTTCACTGGTTATGTTATGATGAATCCTAAATCTTAAGAAGAATTTGTTCTGAATACAAACACCAACAGGCACTCAAATACACGTAAAACCAGTTCCAGGAAGTGGGCATTTTTTTTCTCTCTCTCTCTCTGGGTCTATATTACATCTGGTAAATATTTCACGTTAAAAATAATATCACTCATTCCAAGGTGGAAGACACTCAACATTGTGTATGGGACTGTGGCGCTTCGCTGATTAGCACATGGTTTAGCTCTCGTCAGTAAAAGGAAGGAACACAGTGGGTCTTTTTCCAAGAATCTAGGTTGCTGACCTTGCCAATTTGACAGATTGTTCATGCAAATAATCAGATTCTTACAGTCTTCCCAGTCAACCATGCATCCTGAACACTGTTCAGTTTACCATTTATTTCTTATTCTATTCATGGAAGTAATAAGTCCTGTATGTAAAGAATAGTTCTATTTAAAACAATTGCCCTGACTACCTCTGTGCTATGGATTTCTGATTAAAGTGTATCAAGTGCAAACAAAGTATATTTGTAAGGAGGATTCTAGATTAGGTACTTGATATTCTAATTTAAAATCTCTTTGGTCCTCTACTAGGGCTTATAAGAAAAGCACTCAAATTTATGTATACACTTAAATACTCTTATACTACCTCCAACTCATTCCAATTTTAATGAGAAAAGATAGAACAAATAGTAAAACAGCTTATAAAAATGGAATAAATTAGATTACAATGCAACTTATTAAAAACAGGATACTTTTGAGTTGGTAAGGCACTTGCCTTGCACATAGTTAATCTGGGTTTGATCCCAGCACCACATATGGTTCCCCAAGCTCCTCCTGAAGTGGTCCTTGAACACAGACTCAGGAGTGAGCCCTGAGCCCTGTGTGAGACTCAAAAGATAAAAAAAAATAGGATATTTGTTTTTCATTTAACACCATGATTACAAACATGATTGTAGTTGGATTTCAGTCATAAAAAGGAACACCCCCCCCTTCAACAGTGCAACCTTCCCATCACAAATGCCTCCATCTACTTTTACTCCCAAACCCCTACCTGTATTTGAGACAGACTTTCTACATCTCTCACTCACTGACATTGTTAAGATAGTTCTCAGCATAGTTATTTCTCTAACTGCACTCACCACTCTTATGGTGAGATTCATGTGCTGAGCCGGTCCTTCTGGCCCTCATCTCTGGGAATTATTTCAATGTCTTTTATTTTTCTTAAAACACATAGATGAGCGAGACCATTCTGTGACTATCTCTCCCCCTCTGACTGATTTCACTCAGCATAATAGATTTCATGTACATCCATGTATAGGAGAATTTCATGACTTCATCTCTCCTCATGGCTGCATAATATTCCATTATGTATATGTACCAGTTTCTTTAGTCATTCATCTGTTGATGGGCATCTTGGTTGTTTCCAAAGTCTGGCTGTTGTAATAGCACTGCAATGAATATAGGTGTGAGAAAGGGATTTTTGTATTGCGTTTTTGAGTTCCTAGGGTATATCCCTAGGAGTGGTATAGCTGGATCAAATGGGAATTCAATTTTCAGTTTTTCAAGAAATCTCCATATTGTTTTCCATAAGGACTGAACAAGATGGTATTCGCACCAGCAGTTAATAAGAGTTCCTTTCTCCCCACTTCCCTGCCAGCACTGATTGTTCTTGTTCTTTGTCATGTGTGCTCGTCTCTGGTGGTGTGAGATGGTACCTCATTGTTATTTTGATTTGCATCTTTCTGATGATTATTGATGTGAAGCATTTTTTCATGTACTTTTTGGCCATATGTATTTCTTCTTTGAGAAATAGTTGGTTCATTTCTTCTCCCTATTTTTTGATGAGGTTAGGTTTTTTTCTTGTTCAGTTTTGTCAATACATTGTATATCTTAGGTATTAACCCCTTATCTGATGGGTATTGGGTGAATAGCTTCTCCCATTCTGTGGGTGGCTTTTGTATCCTACTCATTATTTCCTTTGAGGTGCAGAAGCTTCTCAACTTAATATACTTCCCAAAAATGGGATATTTGAAGTGATACTATATAGGCAAAGTAATTTTTGTGATTCCTTTACATTGTGTTTGGATTCTTTGCATCTAACAGATAGATCTTTGATTAGCATTATTTTAGTTTTATAAAATATATATGTTTACCCTATATCTTATTTTGGGATAGACTGTATTTTTCCTAACTGTTATTAGATGCTGGGGATTTTTTTTAGTGTCTTATTGGCTAGTAACCTTAGGGAATGCATTTTTGTTTTCATTTTTTCTTATTTGAATTTTTTTTTAAGTTTCATTCTAAGGGGAGAAAGTTTTTGTCACTTTGCCGCATTGTTCTGAAGATTCATCTAGGAATCTTTTTCAAATTCCAGTTAATTTTGCCATAACAGGGCTTTTGCTAAAGCAATTTGGTCAATATTATGCATAATTAGAGGTGACCATCATTGTAATATAAAAGATTCACTGACTCCTCTGTCACTTGCCCTAGCAGTCATTTTCTTTTGTCTTGCCCAATAGCAAGAACCGCAAGTATATACTGCAGCTGGCATCAGCACCCCAATTTTCTTCCTCATGGTTCAGCAAAACTTGATATACTATTTTGAGATACATTTTGTTCATGCCTCCATAACCTCGAAATTTAATTTTGTTTCTACAAATACTCCCCTTTTACCTTAATTTTCCCCTCAAAAGTAAAATATATATTGTAAGAATTTAATATGTTTTTATTTCCTATTCATGCCCAACAATTTTTGGGTTGCTGTTATTTGGTCAAAGGTTTTAACTGATTCTTCCTAAAACCTGCTTTTTCCTTTCCCACTTACTTCTCCTAATTATACTCCCACATTATTTTTAGTTGTAAAATTTTTAGAATATAGGGTTTTTGGGGGTGTCCATAGTGCATTAACAGGAACTCCTCATAGAAATAATACTAATTACCTGTTATCCTTGGAGAAATCTATGAAGATATTTAAGATTAAGATATAAAGAGAACTGTTGGGTAGAATGGGACATAACGTTAAAGTATTCCCTTCAAAAAGGGAAAAACAGATTTAAATCAAAATGTTTGTATCCTTCAAATGAAATTCCAAGGCAGAATGATAGCAATTAAGGGGACCCTCCTATTGACTATTATATTGGCCTCATTTTATGCTATGTTTTTTAAGCTTATATTTATCCTTTGCTCTTTTGTTCTCTCTCTCTCTCTCTCTCTCTCTCTCTCTCTGTCTTTGTCTGTTTCTTTCTCTCTAGTTTTTGTGTTTTGGGTCACACCTAATGGTGCTCATGGGTAACCTGGCTCTGAACTCAGGAATTACTCCTGGTGTGCTTCGGGGACCATATGGGATGCTCGAATTTAAATGCATGCAAGGCAAACACCTTACCTGCTGTACTATCACTTTGGTCCTTGTGCTTTGTTCATTTTAATTTATTAGAACTATTTTATAAAAATAAGTAAATAAGGAAAAGAAAACAATGATTCAAGATTCACATTGTGATGCATGATAAAAATATTAATATCCTGTGATAAGATTCAGCTTTCTACATTAGTTTTATTTTGCACAATATTCATATTCATATTCATGACCTCATTTTGTGTTTTCATTTTTTTTTTTGTTTTTGTCTTTCTCAGCACATGCTGTGTCTTGTGTTGATTTCATATAGATGGAAATTTTAATTTGATCTAGTTTATACTTATTTATTTTGGAGCCACACCCAGAAATCCTCAGAACTTACTCCTGGCTCTTTGCTCAGAATGGACTCTAGGGCGGCTGAAGATTGCTCTTATCAAGGGAAGGGTCTTCCTTTATTATATTTCTCACCTTCTAGAAGATGCTTTTAAAAACTAGTTTTTTAGATAATATATTCTTAGACATCACTTCTTCACCCCTTATCCCAATGCTTTCCTCATGGTTTCTATCTAGTTCTCATATTTTTATTTGGCCTATGGTTAGAATAAAATTTGGTTTGTGTGACAAGTGTTTCTTAGCTGAATTTAACTTTTTATAGAAATTTATAACTATAAAATAATATTGACTACCATTTTTAGCACATCGATTAAAAGTTTATTAATAGGAGCCAGAGAGATATACTGCAGTTGGCATTTGCCTTGCAGGTGGCCAACCTGGGTTAAATACCCTGCACCCCATAATGGTTTTCTGAACACAGAGTCAGAAAACCCTAGACACTTTTGGGTATGGCTCCAACCCCATCTCTCAAACAAAGTTTTTCAGTACTCTAGATGGTATCAGTCACATCTTTATAGCCTATAATCTGTATCACCTCTGGTCCTAATTATTCTCTTAACCACCAAAGTTGACTTCATTTTAGCAATAGCTAAGACCTGTTAAACATGAATGTACGTATGTATATATGTATTTTTTGGGGGGTTTGGGCCACAGCCAGTGATGCTTAGGGGTTACTCCTGGCTATGTGCTCAGAAATCGTTCCTGCCTTGGGGGACCATATGGAACACCAGGGGATCGAACTTCGGTTTGTCATAGGACAGCTATATTGCAAGCAAATGCCCTACCACTGCACCATCGCTCCAGCCCCCAATCATGAATGTATTTTAAGTAAATGTGTTCATAAGTTTAGACAAGTGTTCATATTTTTATAATAAACAAATTATCCTAAATAGATAACATTTCCATCTTTCTCAAAAGTCTGTTATTGCCTTATTTTGATCATTATTTTCTGACTCAGGCAAGATATATATATATATTTCACATATTTTAGAATTTTTATAAAACTAAAAATGAAAATATCTGCTATAGCATCTTTGCTCAGCATAAGATTTCTAAGACTCACAGTGATGTTGCATGTCATACCCATTCTCCTTTATGCCTGAGAAAGTATTGCATATTTTTTAAAAATGTGTCTTATTTATTTATTTTTGTTTTTTTGGGTCACACCTGGCAGCTCTCAGGGGTTACTCCTGGCTCTACACTCAGAAATAGCTCCTGGCAGGCTTGGGGGACCATATGGGATGCTGGGATTCAAACCACCGACTTTCTGCATGCAAGGCAAATGCCTTACCTCCATGCTATCTCTTCAGCCCCCAAGTATTGCATATTTTTATATCTCACAATTTGTCCAGTTTTCCAATGATAAAGCATTATGTTGTCTTTAGTGATTAGTTAGTTTGATTAATAAAATGGCTCTAAATGATACTTAAAAAGAATAGTTTCAAAGATTTGTGAGTGCAGTTAGAGGAATAACTACACCAACACCTATCAAGATAATGACAGTGAGTGAGAGAAATAGAATGCTTGTCTTGAAGACAGGTGGGGGGAGGTGGGTGGGAGAGGAGGGAGATGGGGGGCATTGGTGGTGGGAATATTGCAGTAGTAAAGGTGGTGTCTTCTTTTGTGACTAAAGCCCAACTACAGACGTTTATATAATCATGGTGCTTAAATAAATATATTAATTAAAAAGAATACTTTGAAGATCATTAAGTTATATTAAAATATTTGTAAATAAGTTTGTTAATGAATATCCTTTTAGAAGTATTTTTCTCAGTCATATTTTCATTTATTTTGAATGGGATTATTAAATCATAGGTTAGACATAAAATTTCCTTGGCAGCATGTTTCAATTTGTAATAAATTGTCAAATGATCTCACCTTCCAACCCCTAACAACTGTTACAGTTTTCACTTTCGAGCAAATAATCAAGCTAATAATGTTCTAGTGGCTCCAAATGCTCATCAAGACTCGCTGTTTTCACTCATTTTATTTCTGTTCATCATAGTAGATGTGTAGCAGGGTGTCCTTTGATGATTTTAATTGACTTGGTTGTTTTTCTTTTCACTATTGAGCTGTAAGACATCTCTACATCGTCTCACAAGTCCTTTCTGAGTTACATGTATTAAAATGACATAGAATTATTTCTCTTGATCTCTAGTTTGCAGTTTCCCTTTCTTAGAGGTGTCTTTCTATATGGAGATTTGTTTTTGGGGAGACAATGTTTACTTATTTATTTTTTCTGGGAGGGAAATTCCTGTTGGTACTCAGGGTGCTCTCGGATTCCATTAGAGATTCTTGACCCACCATCCAGTTCATGGTTCAATGCAGGGTCCTGAGAATGTGATGCTGCTTGTAATCTGATGTGCTGGGGATAATCTGGACTACCTTGATGGTGCTTAGTGATCTTAAGGATAGGGGCTGCTGAGGAGCTATGTGGTACCCCAATAATTGAACTCAGGTTTGGTGTATGCTAGGCTTACTTTCCAGATCCTGTTGCTTCATTTGTAAAATTTTATGGTGTGATGATTATCCTGAGATCTGTGCTCACTCAAAAGTTATGAAGATTTTATTTTCAGGGCTTTAGCTTTTTATTTAAATTTTATGTCTGCTTCGTTAATTTTTGTGTACTGCATGAGGAAAGGGGCAAGGATTTTTTTCATGTAAATAACTATATTCTCATATCATTTGTTGGAAAGATTATTCTTTCATTTATTAAATTTCCTTGGCAGCTTTGTTGAAGACCAACATATATGATCAATTATTTCTAAAGAACTGATATTCTGATTTATTTATCTAAATAATTATTTATAATAATTATTTATTTATCTAAATATTCTGATTTATTTATCTATTTTTCAATATACCCATCTATCATAGTACACTATATTTTTTGAATTTTAATTTTATTTATACTAGTGTAATTTACAAAGTCATTTATAGTTGAGTTTTAGACATGCAATGAATCAGGGAAATTCCCACCATCAGTGTCCACTGCCCTCCATCAATGTTCCCAAGTGCATTTCATACCATACCCCTCTGCCCCCAGCCTGCCAGTATAACAGGTCCATTTTAATATTGTTAAAGTTTGGGTCTCTTGATTCCATTGTTGTTGCCTTTGACTTGGATATTAGTTCTCTTCTTTTTATTTGATCAAATTTTAAACCAGGTAGTATAAATCCTTCAAATTAGTGCTTTATATTTCTCAAATAATTTTTTGTGTTTTTTGGACACTCTAGTTCTTCCATTAATTATTATCTTCTTCAATTTTTGAAAAGCTTGACGAAATATTTGTACAATTTATTACTTAAATATTTGATAAAGTTAACTAATGATCCACTTATACAGCATTATCTTGAGGAAGACTTGTATTATGAATTTTCATTTTTTTGTTTTTGTTTTTGGTCACACCCGGCAGTGCTCAGGGGTTACTCCTGACTCTATGCTCAGAAATCGCTCCTGGCAGGCTTGGGGGACCATATGGGATGCTGGGATTCGAACCACCGTCCTTCTGCATGCAAGGCAAACGCCCTACCTACCTCCATGCTATCTCTCCGGCCCCAAAGTCTTATTATATTTTTTTTGTTTGTTTAATTTTTTTGGTTTTTGGACCACATCCAGTGACACACCCAGTGATGTTCAGGGGTTACTCCTGACCATGTGCTCAGAAATTGCTCCTGGTTTGGGGGACCATATGGGACGCTGGGGGATCAAACTGCTGTCTGTCGTAGGCTAGCACCCTGCAAGGTAGATGCCTTACCGCTCTGCACCACCGCTCTGGCCCCATAAGTCTTATTTTTTGCTTTTGTGATTGTACCCAGCAGTGAACAGAGTTTATGCCTGTTGGTGCTTGGGGGTCACATTCAGTGGTACTTGGGAGACTATTCAGTGTTGCAAAACGAACCAGGAGCTCTTGTATGATAAGTGGGTGATTTTATTTTTTTTGGGGGGGGGTCATACCCGGCAGCATTCGGGGGTTACTCCTGGCTCTGTGCTCAGAAATCGCTCCTGGCAGGCTCCGGGGACAATATGGGATGTTGGGATTCGAACCACAGACCTTCTGCATGCAAGGCAAACACCTTACCTCCATGCTATCTCTCTGGGCCTGATATGTGGGTGTTTTAGTCTTTTAAGCTATTTCCTGGCTTTGAGATTCATTTTTTAAAGGTGACTCAAAATTTCTATTTCTTTCTTTCTTTTTTATTTTATATATTTTTTGCTTTTTGGTTCACACCCTGTGTTGCTCAGGGGTTACTCCTAGCTATGTACTCAGAAATCGCTCCTGGCTCGTGGGACCATATGGGATGCCAGAGATCCAGACAAGGTTGGTCCTGCAGGGGTCAGCTGCATGCAAAGCAAAAGCCCTACTGCTGTGCTATTCCTCCAGCCCCCAAATTTCTGTATCTTACCTTTTTTTGGGGAGGGTCTCTGTGTCTTGCAATAAATTGTGATATCTAAGCTGTCAAACTTATTGGAATAAACTTGTTCATAAAATGTCTTATTCTTTAGATATACTTAGGATCTGCTATAATGTCCTCTTTTAAAAAATATTATTCCTTGCAAGGAAAAGTAATTTATTTCAGATTTCTTGATATTATTCCAGAACTCATTGATGCTCTATTCTTCCTTGCTTGCTTGTTTGTTTGTTTGTTTTGGGACCATACTTAGTGGTGCTCAGATCTTATCCTGGCTCTATTCTCAGGTATCATTCCTGTAGGATTGAGGATAGTGGGAATAGAACTTTGTTGGTCATATGAAGGGCAAATGCTCTATCTGCTGTATTGCTCTAGCCCCTTTATTTATGCTTGTATACATTTTTGCTATTACACTTTTGTCTTCTACACCTATAAACGTATTATTTAAAAATATTTCATTTATTATTTTCATCTAAATGTCTAAGCTATTAATTCCATCTTGTAATCAAAATATTATAAATATTATGTTTTTTCCAGATGACCTACTTTTATACTTTTTAGATATTCCGTTGCCTCTTTATGATATGAACTTTTGCTTTACATTTTTGAAATGTTCAATATTTGTTTGCTTAATTTATATTTGAATCTCATACAAGTGATCAATTTTTGTGCTAATTAAAATGGTTATTATTTACTTCACATTCTTATCAGCTTTTGACTAAGTGATTTATGTTATACATGCTTTTATGTTGAAGATATTTGATTCTATAAAAAAAGGCTAGCTGTTATTTTGTTTGGTGAGCAGATAAGTTAGTTGTTAGTCAAACTAATTGGAACTTACTATTAAACTTTATTAGGTTGATTTATAACACTTTTCATTTTGAAGCTAGTTCAGCCAGTTTCAGTTACCTATCTGGAGTATTTACTGAATGCATTGGGAATTTAATAAATACACATTGCCCCGACTGATCATAATTCACACAATTCCCAGTCTTATTTCAGTACTTGAATCATTTAGTTGAAACTCCCTGTGGTTGCTTGCTCCTTGGTAGTTTAGATTCAGAATTTTAATGCTTCTTCCTTTGCATGTTCATCCAAATACCCAAGGACTCCTTTGTGCACATTTCTGATTGCTTTACTTCTTTTATTTTAAAAAAAATACCTAATTTTTCCAGTATAGTACACACTTTAAAAGTTCTGTTTACAATACTACTCAGCAATTCCACTTCTTGGCATCTACCTTGAGAACCCCAAAGCATGATGTTGAAGAGATATTTGTGCTAATCTGTTCCTTTCAGCTATTCACAATAGCCAATATCTGGAAACTACCCAAGTGTTTAATAACAGATGAATGTATTAAGAAATTGTGTTATGTACATGATGGAATACTATTCGGCTATTAGAGAATAGGAATTCCTACAACAAATTATAGCTATATGTACAAAACTGGAGGGTACCATGCTGAATGAAGTTAGAAGGGGAGGGACAAATAGAAACTATTTTTCTTGTATTTAGAATACAAGGAAGCTAATAGGAGAATAACAAATGACTGAGGGGAATAGAACTGAATGGTTGGTCTACAGAACTGAGCTTACCCAAGAAATGTTAGGGGTTGATGGGAGGGAATTATGGGACATTGGTGGAGGAAAGAAGATACTCTTGTAGTTGATATGGTGTTAGAATATGTGTGAATTGCTGTCATTGACCGTATGGTAAAAACACTGTGCCTCAATATAATTTGGAGAAGGATAAATTTATTTAATGTACATTGTAATGTGATATGGTGTATATCATGGTCTTTGTTCACTGTTATTTAATAATACTCATGAATTTGCATCATATAAAGTCTTACAAATTTTAATTCTTATCTATAAGGGACTAGAACAACCACAGACTTAGAGTTAGACAAAGCCTTGAAAGATGGTCTAGTTTAATCTCTGTAAGTT